>JAAAKL020000005.1:75286-200444 GCA_010016065.2 Carybdea cf. marsupialis auct. non (Linnaeus, 1758) | reverse complement strand
ACTCTTCTGAGGGAAGAATTCGCTCCAGAAGCCTTCCGCATGCCTGTTGGCATGACGCTTCGGTCGTCGAAGCTCTTCGCCCGGTCTTGAGCCGACACCGACAGGATCGACAAAGGGTTCGGCTACGTTGCAGTTTCAGGTCAATGAGATCCTGAACGGCCCGGCGCCGAAGTTTGCGTCTGAGGGAGCCTCGGAGCAGCGTTCCTGGCGCTAAAAATGGCCGCTCAGTTCTTAGCCAACGGTTCCGTCGTCCGTTTTCAATCCCTGATGATGCAGGAGAAGGGATCGACGATCGACTCGAATTTTGATCGGCAACTCTGGCCGGGTATCCGGAATACAGTCGTCAGTAGCTTTCGAGCACGTACACCATGCCGGGATCGTTCCAGCACACCCAACTGTGAACGGTGCCGCCGTCGGCAAGGGTTCCGTAGAGGCACTGCCCGCTCGATTTGTGACGCAGACGGACTTCGCCGTTGCCCACGGGATCGAGAACAAAGGTAAAGCCCGGGATGTTCCAGCAATCCCAGTGATGAGCGGTTCCGCCGTTGCCGTTGGGATATCCGTACAAACACTTACCCGACAGGCCGTGCCGGAGGCGAACATCGCCGTTGCCGAGGTCGTCGATGACATAGGCCATGTATGGATCGTCCCAACACCCCCAGTTCCTGGCCTGGGCGCCGTTGCCTCCGTGTTCGTAGATGCAGTTGTTCGTCGACTTGTGACGTAGCCTCACCGCGGGTAGAGAAGTGGGGAGAATCTGGATCAGTTTGGTGGTCTCGTTCCATGGCGAAACGGCGAGCTTGACTCGGTAATACTGGCCGGGGCCAAAACCCATCCAGCGATCTTCGGCGAATTTGCGAATGTCGAAGTTGCTGATCGGCCCATATTGGTTGATAAGGTTGCTGTCGAGCCAGGCGTTCGCTTCATGACCATGACGACCCCACGAGGCATCGGAGAGCTGGATGGAGACGAAGTAGGAGTCGGCGCAGAGGCTTCCAGAGCCATCCAAGCGGATCGGGGTCAGGACATCGACCGGCACGACCGTCTGACTCTCCCCACATGAGTGCGAACGCCTGGGTTCCGGAGAGACCGAAACGCGAGGTAGGGGCGTGACCGCTGGAAGGAGGCTCGTCAGGTTTTTCGGAAGACATGGAAGGCTGGCGAGTCTACACCCGGACGAGGCGGAGCCGATTCAGGTGGCACGGATCGATCTCAGAGCTCATCCGAGCTTTTCGATTTTGCACAGATCGATTCCAGAGTTCATCCGAGCCTTTCGATTTTGCACGGATCGATCTCAGAGCTCATCCAGGCTTTGTCGAAGTGGCACGGATCGATCTCAGAGCTCATCCAGGCTTTTTTGGACTTGCAGGAATCGATCTTGGAGCTCATCCGGGCTTTTTCAACTTTGCAAGAACCGGGGATGAGGCTCATCCTGGCTTCGCCGACTTTTCACGGATCGATGATGACGTCTGGGAACCCTTTTTGACTTTTCACGGACCGATGATGAGGTCAGGGAATGCTTTTTGACTTTTCACGGATCGATGATGAGGTCAGGGAAAGCTTGCTGGTGTCGCGCGAATCGAAGATGAAGTCGGGGAAGGCTTGTTGGATTTGGATGGATCGATGATGACGTCGAGGACGCCTTGTTGGCGTGGCACGAATCGATGATGAGGTCAGGGAAGGCTTGTTGCCTTGGTCCGAGTCGATGATGAAGCCTGGGAACCCTCGGCAACGTCTCATGGAACAAGGATGGCGTTCGTTAAGCCCTTGCGACTCGCCTTCAGTGGACGGATCTTGGCTGTCTATAGCGGCGACACTGGCCTGGATCGAACCGACGCTATTTTTGGGCTGGCAATTGACTACCCAAAAGGGTTCTACTACCGAGGGACCTCAGGCACTAATGAGACAGATGATCGATTCTCTGTCTCAGAAAATAAAATGAAATCTGGAGCCTGTTTGTCCGAGACTCGGCTACTGAACCTGGTACAGATCAAATTCGTGTGATCACGGAGAGTTCTGAAAATGAGAACCAGTAGCATACACACGTTCACCTCCGGCCGCTGGCAGGTGCGCCAGGACCAGGCCGCCTGGCCAAGACTGTGACGGCAGTATGTCGACATTGCGACACCGATCAGCACGGCTGAAGCCGTGTTTTGCCTGCCTGACTTTGGGGCTGATCTCGAACAAGGCGCTCCGGTCCACGCAATGATCTGCATCGCAACATCTTTGCCGAAGTGCATGCCAATCACGTCCAGGCCGGCTCGATCTCGATTCCAGCCCTTGCCTATGACGACCCATCGCTAGGGCTGCGCGAGGCCGAGTGCGACGCCCAGGTGGCGGACTGGCTGAACGACTTCGGTCGGCAACTGGCCGGAGTTGCCAAGCTGTCGTCGAAACCCGGGCGGCTCGTGGCACCCCATCGGCCTTTTGATACCAGCTTACTGGCGCCTCGGGATAAGTCCTCAACGTTTCGGCAGTACTCGCCGGAACACGGAACGTCGACGGCTCGGGGCCGAATCAATTCGGCAAGTACAAGTCTGCCTACATGAATGGGCTGTTCACGACGACGATGATCGAAGGCATCTACACATTGCTGAATCAGGACGTCGGTCAAGACCTCTCGAGCTCTCTGGTGCAGATCGATAGTTATGGGGGCGCGATCAACGACGTCGCCTCGGATGCCACCCCGATCCCGCAGCGCAGCTCGATCTTGAAGCTGCAGTACCAGACGTATTGGGACAACGACCGGCCGGTCGGCGAGGACGATCCGGTGCAGCAGGCAGCGCACGTGAATTGGCTCAACTCGATGTATACCGCCACGTACGCTGACTATGGCGGTTTCCCCGACCCGCGCCGCAATCCACCGGGTCGCGTAGAGGTGGACGGCACGTACTTCAACTATCCCGATGTGGCTCTTGGGACCCACGGGCCCCCGGGTCCTGAAAACCCGGGGATCGACTTCGCCATGTTTCTCTATTTCAAAGAAAACTGGCGTCAGAAGGCGGTGCCGTTCGATCCAGAGGATCCTGCCAGTTACAACCTTCAGGACGTCAAACGACGTTGGAACCCGGGCGATTGGTTCCGGAGTGCCCAATCGGTGCCGGTGTAGGGAAGTCACATGCCCTTACCCAGCGTTGCGGCCTGATCATGCGGTGGGTCTAACGAGCCGTCCCAGCCGGCTAGGTGACAATAGAGATAGCGTCGGCAGTTTCGATTCGATGACTTGATGCCTATAAGGTGATGAAAATAGCGCTCTGAAAATTCAGAGCGCAATTCCAGCTCAGTGAGTCAGAATTCGAACTCTATCGACTCACCGACTTTTCGAATCTCTTCGATCACAGGCAGCCGCCGCCCGGCGGGGCGCAAGACCAAAGAATCGTAGTCGGTTCGAGGCAACCCCTAGGGTTGCAGCCACCGGTAATGCTCTTCAGGGTCGTATCTTCGACGGTGGAAACGCCTGCCGGGTGAGCGGGCAAAAGAGCCTGCTCTTCGGCCGAAAGGCTGTTGCGATACTCGGTGTCTCTCAAGGCGCGGACGATGTTGAGCTTCTTCATGAAGATCTCCACAAGTCGGTTGCGGGGTTATATTAAATAGACACAATCCACCGCCCCCGCGCGATAGATGGCCGGAGTTGACCCAGCTTGCAATTCAATTCTGATAAATCGAATCCTGGGTCATGCATCGAACTCACGGCGAAAGTCACTGCTTTTTCAAGTGACTCGAACTCAATCGCTACGACTTGAGAAGTATAGCCATCGGTCGATGAGTATGCAAGTTTTTCGCTAAGATTTTTTGTCTATTTTGGTTTGGATTTTGAGGCTGTCGTTATGTGCCGGAGCGAGTTTCGGCCCCTCAGGGAGTTTCGAGCAGGAGAACCGAAGGCACGGTGTCTGGATCCGCGATCCGCAAAAAACCGCAACCGATCCCCGCCAAGCCAGTCATCAAACCCGGCAGCTCAACCGGGCTGCTCAGACCGCAGCGACTGCCGTCTCGCTGCCATCCGGCCAGAATCTGACCGGCCAGTTGACTCGCACTCTCCTGCAGCTCCGGGTCTTCGAACTGACGCGCGGCGAGTGTCAGGAGCTCGAGATTTCCCAGGTCACCGTGGCAGAGGCAATGACTGCCGCCGAAGCCTCGCAACTGCGTCGAGCGCAGAGCTGCGCGAGCTTCTCCCTCAAGCTCGCCATCGTCGAGCAGGCCGAGCAACGCCAGCCGACTCAAACCGATGCCAGGAGCGCCATGACACCAGGCGTGGAAAAAGCCCGACTGACCGTCCTCTATGCGGTCGACCCTCAGGTCAGCCCAGTTGTCATGGGTGGGGGAGAAGAGACTGCGCTCGTAAGCCAGGGCGGCCCGGGCTCCTACTTCGAAGCGAATCTCGCCGGTAACGCTCGCCAAGCGAGCCAAAGCCCAAGCGATGCCGGCGGTGCCATGCGCGAAGCCGGTCAGCGGCCGCTCGGCGACGTGCTGAATTTGCCAGGCGATTCCGCGATCCTGAGACGACGCCCGTGCCAGGAGATGATCACCACAGGCCGAAGCCACGGCCAGCGTCTCGACATGGGGACGATGGTGATGCAGTGCCAGCAGTCCGGCGATGCAGCCAGCGCTGCCCGCGATCAGGTCGAGTCCCTCGTCGCCTTTGACGGCGGGAATGACCAATTCGCGGGCTTTCTCAGCAACGTCTAAGAGATCCCCGTCGTCCCACAACACACCGAGATAGGTCAGGGCATAGATCCATCCCCCGATCCCGGAATAACCACCGAGATAGCTGCGCGCCGGCAGGTCTCGACCCTCGAAGCGCTGGCGAGCCGTCTGCAAAGCAGATCGGGCAGTCTGAGTCCAGCGATCTTCACCGGTCAAGCGCCCGAGCTGAGCGTAGAAGAGTGCGATGCCGCTGAGGCCGGAATAGAGATCGAAGCCTACGGGCTGAAGCGATTGAGTTCCGTCAGGATTGGGAGCAAGATCGAACCACGAGACCCAGCCTTGTGCGCCCGTCGAGAGAATGTCGAGGCGCTTGCCGATCTCTCGAGCGGCGCTAAGAAATTCGCCGGCCTTTCTGGCGCCTGAGACTTCAGGCAAGGGAAGCAGCGCGCGGGGGTCGTCTTCGACGGAATCGTCAAGTCGTCGGTGAGAGGTCAGAGCCAGATCCAATATTGCGAGCTGACGCTTGAGATCATTCGCATCCAACGAAGCGAACCGCCGTCGGGTCAGTTCGAGACCACTCTCGGCCAGGGCGTTGGGCAGCACTAACTCGCCGGCAAAGAGATCACGGGAGTCGGTTCGGGTGCTGAAGCGAGGAACGTCGTCGCGCAGGAGGTCTTGGCGTTCGCCGGGAATGATTTGAGGAATCCAGGTTAGAAGATCAGCGTCGAGCCAGAGCTTGTCGAAGAGGCGTTCACGATGTAATGCGTCTTGCAGATAGTCTGGATGGTAGCTTTGATAGATCAGATTCGAGTAGACCTGGGTCGGGCGGACGATCACTCGCGTTTCGAAGCCGGCGAAGCGGTCGAGCCATCCTCCGGGGCGCAGAAATTCTGGGCGCAGTTGGATCAATTTGCGATAGGTTGTCTCGAAGCTCTTCCGCAGGATGGGCGCCATCGAACTCAGGCGGATGTCCTCGCCGTTTAAGGTTGGAAGATGGTTGCCGACTGGAAATTCAGATTGCGCTTCCTGATAGCTCATTTGATCGGTGCCAACATCAGTCAGCACCCGAACCGGTTGGAGCTGATTCCGGGTGGCGCCTAGCCCACTAAGATCGACCTCGCTAATTCCGCCTCCGCCTCCAGTTTGTCGCGGCAATAAGCCGCTGCGCAGCACCGTGGTAAAGACCGGATTGAGGCGCTCGCGCTTTGACTTGGCGTCGGCGAGGATCGGTTGAAAAATGGTCTCTAAGTCGATGAGTACCGGATACTCACCGGCGGCGATGAGATTTTCATGGTGGAAGTCCGTGGCTTCTAAAGCGAAGAGCAGCGCTAGGTAAACACCTTGCCGAGCATAGAAACGCTGGACTTGGTCTAAGTCTTGGCAGGTAGTGGCTTCGACGAACTCACACCAACCATAGGTGCCGCGATCGAGGATCTTCAGCGTGCGGAGCTGAGGTTCAATACCTACCTCACCCAGCCACTCGATCATTTCCTGAAACTGGACGTCGAGGGCGAGAGAACGCGGCTTATAAACCAGCTTCAGGCCTGAAGAAAATTCTAGAACGGCGACGGTGCGCCCATCTTGATGCCGATCGCTAAGGTCGGTTTTGAGACCTGCGAGTTTCCCGATGTTTGAATCGCCGAAGCAATTGGCGAGCGCCGGGAGATCGCATTCCAATCGTTTTGCGAGTTCAAGCCCAGCTGCCAACCATTGGCGCACTCGAGTCGCCAATAGGCGTCCGAGCACCGAATAGTCTGCGAGAAATTTGAGCGCTCCCTCCGAAGTGCATAAACGAGCGAGAAAGCTCTCAAAGCGTTCCTCTGGCGTCGAGCCTTCGAGCTGATCCTGCAGGCGGCTCAGGAAGAGCTCGAGCATCAAAGTCCTCGAGATCATCTTCAGAAACTGAGCCGGTAGTTGCAGCGCCCAGAGCTGGACAAAGCGTTGCCGTTGTGTCCCCTCGGAAACCTCACGGCCCGGTTCGGTGAGGCGTGTTTCGAGTTGATGCAGAGCGTGGTCGAGCAAGGGCCGAACCACCCCGAGAAAGATGCGATCGTCTTGGTCTTGCACAGGCCCCAGCCAGAAGGTATCGAGATCGTGCCGAGGAGTTCGGTGATAGGCCTTCTCAAGCTGCGCCAGCCAGGGAGGAGTTCCTTCGAGGGGCGGTGCTGGGCTACCGAGGAGTTGGCTGAATCGCGCTTCGTCTAAGGCCTGCTGCTCGAGGCGTAGTTGGAAGTACGCCTTATCGTGCAAATCCGCCTCTTGCTTCCAGGCGTCTAGCCGTTGGCGGGTAAGGTCAGCGTCGAACCCGGGGGGGGCAGAGCTTTTGGGGTATAAAAAATCGCGCTCTGACAAGGTCAGAGCGCGATTCCAACTCAGCGAGTCGCGCACTGGAGGGATTCGCCGAGGTTAGGCAAAATGGCAGGTAGAGTTCGGTGGGACGCAGGAAAAGGAAGGTGTCGTGAATTGACCACAACCGCAAGCGGTACTACCACAGCCGCCGGCGATGCCCTTGAGGGTCGAGTCATCGATATTGGAGACGCCGGCTGGGTGAGCAGGCAAAAGAGCCCGCTCTTCGGCCGAAAGGCGGTTGCGATACTCGGCGTCTCTCAAGGCACGGGCGATGTTGAGCTTCTTCATGAAGATCTCCACAAGTCGGTTACGGGGCTATATTAAATAGACACAATCCACCGCCCCCGCGCGATAGATGGCAGGAGTTGACCCAGTTTAAGTTCAATTTTTATAGAACGAATTCTGGGCCATGTATCGAACTCACGGCGAAAGTCACTGCTTTTTCAAGTGACTCGAGTTCAATCGCTACGGCTTGAGAAGTATAGCTATCGGACGATGAGTGTGCAAGTTTTTTGTTAATATTTTTTGTCTACTTTGGCCTGGGTTTCGAGGTTGGCTGCTATGTACTGGAGTGGAGCGGGTGCTAGTCTCTCATGGAGTTTCCAGCAGCAGGACCGAAGGCACAGCGTCGGGGTCCGCGATCCGCAAGAAGCCATAACCGATCCCTGCCAGGCCGGTCATCAAACCCGGCAGCTCGACCGGGCTGCTCAGACCGCAGCGACTGCCGTCGCGCTGCCATCCGGCTAGAATCTGGCCGGCCAGCCGACTCGCACTCTCCTGCAGCTCCGGGTCTTCGAACTGACGCGCGGCGAGCGTTAGTAGCTCGAGATTTCCCAAGTCGCCGTGGCAGAGGCAATGACTGCCGCCGAAGCCTTGCGCCTGCGTTGAGCGCAGGGCCGCGCGAGCTTCGCCCTCAAGCTCGCCATCTTCGATTAGGCCGAGCAACGCCAGTCGACTCAAACCGATGCCCGGAGCGCCATGGCACCAGGCGTGGAAAAAGCCCCACTGGCCGTCTTCCATCCGGTCGGCCCTCAGGTCGGGCCAGTTGTCATGGGTGGGGGAGAAGAGACTGCGCTCGTAAGCCAAGGCGGCCCGGGCTGCCGCTTCGAATCGATCCTTGCCGGTGGCTTTTGCCAAACGAGCCAAGGCCCAGGCGATGCCGGCGGTGCCATGCGCGAAGCCGGTCAGCGGCCGCTCGGCAACGTGTTGGATTTGCCAGGCGATACCATGATCTTGAGACGTCGCCTGAGCCAAGAGATGATCGCCACAGGCTGAAGCCGCGGCCAGCGCCTCGGCATGGGGGCGATGGTGATGCAGAGCCAACAGGCCGCCGATACAACCGGCGCTGCCCGCGATCAGGTCGAGTCCCTGGTCTTGATCGACAGCAGGGGCGACCAAGTCGTGGGCTTGCTCAGCTGCAGCTAGGAGGTCTGCGTCGTCCCACAACACACCGAGATAGGTCAGGGCATAGATCCACCCCCCAATTCCGGAATAGCCACCGAGATAGCTACGTGCTGGCAGGTCTCGATCCTCGAATCGCTGGCGAGCCGTCTGCAAGGCAGATCGGGCAGTCTGAGTCCAGCGGCTTTCACCGGTCAAGCGCCCGAGCTGAGCGTAGAAGAGCGCAATGCCGCCGAGGCCGGAGTAGAGATCGAATCCCACGGGCTGTAGAGATTGGGTGCCGTCGGGATTGGGGGCAAGGTCAAACCACGAGCTCCAATCTGGGGCGCTAAACGACAAGACGTCGAGGCGCTGCGCAATCTTCCGGGCGGCGGCGAGAACTTCGATCTCTATTCCGGCGTTCGTCTCATGCGCAGCGGCGACTCCAGGCAGAGGGCGCGGCGCACGAGCGTCGTTTTCTAAGGACTCGCCGAGTCGTCGGCGAGATGCCATTGCCAGATCCAAGAGGGCAAGCTGGCGCTCGAGGTCTTCCTCATCTAGCGACTGGAATCGGCGCCGGGTCAGGTCGAGGCCACTCTCTGGCAGGGCCTCGGGAAGGACAAAATCGCCGGCGATCAGATCCCGCGAATCCGTTCGAGTGCTAAAGCGGGGAAAATCGTCTCGCAGGAGGTCCTGGCGCTCACCTGGGATGATGCGAGGCATCCATCCCAGGAGATCGGCGTCGAGCCAGAGCTTGTCGAAGAAGCGTTCGCGATGCAGAGCATCTTGCAAATAGTCAGGGTGGTAGCTCTGATAGATCAAATTCGAGTAGACCTGGGTCGGGCGCACGATGACTCGGGTTTCTATGCCACTGAAACGATCAAGCCAACCTCCGGGGCGCAGGAATTCTTGACGTAACCCCATCAGCTTGCGATAGGTCGTCTCAAAACTCTCCCGCAGAATCGGCGTCATCTTTCGCAGGTCGATGTCTTCGCCGCGCTCGCTATCTTCGTTGCGCAGAGTGGGCAGATGCTGGCCGACCTCAAACTCGGACTGGACGTCCTGATAGCTCATTTGATCGGTGCCGACATCGGTCAAAATTCGGATCGGTCGGAGTTGATTTCGTGTGGCGCTCAGCCCACTGAGATCGACGTCGCCAATATTGCCCCCGCCTCCGGTTTGACGGGGCAGAAGACCGCTGCGTAGCACGGTGGTGAACACCGGATTGAGGCGCTCTCGTTCCAACTCGGCGTCGGCGAGGACGGGTTGAAAGATGGTTTCCAGATCGATAAGCATCGGATATTCGCCGGCGGCGATCAGATTTTCGTGATGAAAATCTGTCGCTTCGAGGGCGAAGAGCAGGGCCAGATAGATGCCTTGCCGCTGGTAGAAACGTTCGACCTCGAAGGAATCCTGGCAAGCCGCGACCTCGATCGCCTCACACCAACCATAGGTGCCACGATCGAGCACCCGAAGCGTTCGCAACCGAGGCTCGATGCCCGCCTCGCCGAGCCACTCGAGCAATTCCTGAAACCGGACATCGAGAGCCAAGGAACGCGGCTTGTAGACCACTTTCAAACCTGAGGAAAATTCGAGAATGACGACGGTCCGGCCGTCTTGATGCCGGTCGCTGAGGCCGGTCTCGAGACCGACCAGCTCCCCAGGAAGGGCGTGCCCGAAAGTCTCGGTGAGCAACGGGAGATCGCGTGCCAAGCGTTTGGCAAGCTCGAGTCCGGCGGTCAGCCATTGCCGGAGACGCCGCGCCAGACTGCGCCCAAGCACCGGATAATCCGCGAGGAATTTGAGCGCTCCGCTCGGTGTACACAGGGGGGCGAGAAAGCTCTCGAAGCGTTCTTCGGGCGTGGCGCCATCGAGCTGGTTCTGCAGGCGACTCAAGAAAAGCTCGAGAATCAAGGTTCTCGAAATCATCCACAACCATTGTGCCGGTAGCTGGCGTGTCCAGAGCTCGGTGAAGCGCTGTCGCTGCGCGAAGTCGAAGGCCTCATGACCTGGCTCGGCCAGACGCGTTTCGAGCTGGCACCAGGCGTGGTCCAGCAGCGGCCGCACGACCCGGAGGAAGACCTGGTCTTCCTGATCGCAGGCCGCTTGCCAAAAAGCGTCAAGATCGGGCCGAGGTGGCTGTCGGTAGGCTTCTTCGAGCTGCGTCAACCAGGATGGAGTTTCATCGAGGGGGGGCGCTGGGCTGCCGAGCAGCTGACTGAACCTCGCTTCCGTCAGTGCCTGTTGCTCGAGGCGCAGGTCGAAATGTGTCGGATCTTGGAGAGCCGCCTCCTGCTTCCAAGCTTCGCGGCGCTTGCGGGCGAGATCGGCATCAAATCCCGGGGGAACGGAATCCGTGGGATAAAGAAAATCGCGCTCTGACAACGTCAGAGCGCGACTCCAACTCAGCGAGTTTTGCATCGGGCGTGCGATTCGCCGAGTCTTAAGAAAGATCTGCGATCATGGGCAGTGGGAGCCTGGCGGGACGCATGAGAAGAGGATGGTGGTGCCGCGAGTCGGCGGTCCACAGTTGCAAGCGGAGCCAGCGCAACCGCCGACGACGCTCTTGAGGGCCGTGTCTTCGATGCTAGCCGTGCCCGCGGGGTGGGCGGGAAGGAGCGCCTGCTCTTCGTCAGAGAGGCTGTCGCGATACTCGGCGTCTCTCAAGGCGCGGGCGATGTCGAGCTTCTTCATGAAGATCTCCACAAGTCGGTTGCGAGGTATTAAATTGACACAATCCACCGACCTCGCACGGTAGACGGTCGATCTGACCCAGCGTAAAGATTCGAATTGATAGACGAATCCCGGGTCAGGCATCGAACTCACGACGAGAAGTCACTGTTCTGGGAGCGACTCGAATTCAGTCTTTAAGACCAAGCAGAGAATAGCTATTTGGCTATAGGTGAGTCAAGAGTTTTCGTTAGATTTTTTGTCATATTGAGGTGTCAGATTTTTTGTTTAAAAAAAGACTGAGGGCGTCAGGCGCTCGCGTGGCGCGTCAGATGCTGCGCGGCGCGAAAACTGTTGGCCAGAATGGTGAGAGTCGGCGGCGCGCCGCCGGAGGTGGGCATGAAGCTGCCGTCGACGACATAGAGATTGGGCACATCGTGGGTGCGACAAAAGGCGTCGAGGACAGAGTTCTTCGGATCTTTGCCCGCCCGACAGGTCCCATGGACCAGATAGCGGGAAGTGCCGCCGACCGATTGACTTTGAAAACGTTCAGCACCGAGATCGGCCAGAATTTCGAAGGCGCGATCCATCACCCACTGTCCAGCCTGGCGATGATGGCGGGGGACGTCGAGGTGGATGCGCGCCACCGGTAGCTGCCAGCGATCCCGGACCTCGGGGTCCAGCTCGATAAAGGTCCCGAGGTTGGGCAGAAAATCGTGAAAGACCTCAAAACCGATCCCCAGATAATCTCCATAGTGAGCTTGAAGCTGGTGATGTAGCTGGGAACCCCAGATCCTCGGTCGTTCGGCAAAGGCGATGGAATGGGCGGTTTCGATCGGATTGGGGGGCACGACATAAAAGCGTAGCAATCCGCCTTTGGTCAGAGCACTGGCGTCTGCAGGCAAAAAATAGTGATCCATCATCGAGCGCCCGAGAAAGGGGTGATGACTCTCTCGTTCGTCCGCGGTTAAGCGGTCCCGCCGAATCCAGCCCGCACCCATGGTGACGCCATGAAATTGCAGATGGCGACCGACCTGGCCGCTACGGTTGGCGAGGCCGTCGGGAAACTGCCGCGAGCGGGAGAGCAGCAGCAGACGAGCTGACTCCACCGCCGAACAGCAGATGCAGACGAAGCGTGCGTGCACGGTCTTTGAGTGGCCGTCGGAGTCGACGAAGTTGCAGCCGGTGGCCAGGCCTTGTTCATCGACCGTGACACGCTTCACCATGGTGTTCGCCAAAACCAAGCAGTTGCCGGTGGCTTCCGCTCGCGGTAGCAAGGCCTCTTGGGTGGTGCCACGAGCACCGACGGGACAGCCGTAGGACGCGCAGACCTGGCAATACTCGCAGGCGGGGCGTCCTTGATAGGGCCGCGAGTTGATCGCCCTCGGAGTTGGGAAGGGGTGCCCGCCGCGGGCGGCGATCGCCGTTTCGACTCGAGTGGCGATCGGGTGGCTGTCGAGAGGCGGTAGGGGGTACGGCGCCGACCTGGGCCCCTCGTAAGGATTGGCGCCGGTCAGGCCCGAGACGCCGACTTCTCTTTCAGCCAGGCTGTAGAAAGGCTCCAGATCCTCATAACCATAGGGCCAGTCGACGAGCTCTTCAAGGATCGGATCGCCGAAGTTGCCGTCGCCGAATCGGCTGCGCATGCGAAAGTCGTCGGGATGGAAACGATAGAGATAGGCTCCCATATGGCAGGTGCCGCCACCGACACAGCTGGCGATCCAGCCGAGATCGGTGCGTTGGGCGTCGGTGGTCTGGGGGGTGACGACCGTATGGGGATCCTCCGTCAGCGCCGGGGTAAAGAAGCCGCGACGGTGGACTTCGATCTCGTCTTGTTCGTAGGCCGAGCGCGGGTGGCGCGGCCCTTTCTCGAGGACGATCGTCCGGAGGCCGGCGCGGGCCGCGGTCAAGGCCAGGGGGCCGCCACCGGCACCGCTGCCGATGATCAGGACGTCGCACTCCGGATCTCGAGGCCCTGTCGTCAACGCTCTCCACCTCCGGTGGATCGGGACGGCGGTGCCAGTCGTTGCCGCGGTCCGAGAGGCGGCAGCCCCAGGTCGACCCAGCTGCCACCGTCCGGATTGCCGCCGTGGCGAGGATCCCCGAGAAAGCCTTCCAGGCTCAACTGGAGAAGCAGGTCGAGCGCATGCACGAGATAAGGGTTGGAGTCCGTCTCCAGCCGACGCAGCAGCGGCTCGCGCGTCTCGGGATCCGCCATCGGTGTCGGGGCGACGTCGGTGTCGTCCGTCACGCCGGTATCCCCCGCCCAGGCTTCCAACTGGTCGAGGGCCGCCCAGACGAAAGGCTGTTGGGAGGCGAGCCTTGGGCCCGCCAGGGTCTTCAAGACATAGCTCACCACCGCCCGCGTCGCCGTTGTGCGTTTCGCGGCACTCGTGGTTTCGGGAATCGGCAACAGATGCTCGATCGTCGCGGTCAAGAACTTGCGACGGACCGGCGTCCAGTCCGAGTCCTGGCCGTTTGACGTCATGACGGCCGTCATCTTTCGGCTCCTTGTTGACGCAGCGTCTGGGTGCGTTGTGACGCCACCAGTTCGGCATAGTGTCCGCCTAGATCCAGCAGGTCATGGTGGGCCCCCTTTTCCACCACCCGACCATTCTCCATCACCAGGATGCGATCGGCGTCGATCACCGTCGACAGGCGGTGGGCGACGACGATGCGGGTCGCGCGCATCTGCCGCAGGCGTTCGTAGATCTTGCGCTCGGTGACCGTATCGAGGGCGCTGGTGGCTTCGTCGAGCAGCAGAATCCGCGGGCGCCTGAAAAGCGCCCGAGCCAGGGCCAGGCGTTGACGCTGACCACCCGAGAGCGAGGCGCCGCCGTCCGCCAGGATCGAGTTGTAGCCCATGGGCATCGCCATGACGTCGTCGTGCAACTCGGCTTTGCGCGCCGCGTCGATGATGCGCGAGAGGGGGGCCTCGGGCTCGCTCAAGGCGATATTGCGCCGGATCGAGACGCCGAAGAGGAAGGGATGTTGGGTGACGATGCCCAACTGCTGGCGCACCAGCTGCAGGTCGAGCTGCTGGAGATCCGTGCCGTCGTAGACGATGCGCCCGGAGCTCGGTGGGTAGAGCCCGCAGAGTAGGTTGGCCAGGGTTGATTTGCCGGATCCCGAGCGCCCGACGATGCCGATGAACTCGCCCGCTGAGATGTCGATCGAGACCTCGCGCACCACCCACGGCGCGGTCGGGCCGTAGCGAAAGTTCAAGTCCTCGACTTGAATGTGGCCAGAGAGCTGGTTCGGCGGTGAGACTTCCTGCAGGCTCTGTTCCTTGGGCGTGTCGAAGATTTCCGAGATCCGTTCGAGGTAGCTGCCCAAACGTTGCAGATCGAACGCCGTGGTCATCAAGGTCGAGAGGGGCAGCAAGAAGCCGGTCGCCAAGGCGCTCATGGCCAGCATGGTGCCGAGGCTCAGGGAGCCGGAAAGCACTAGATGACCGCCGGTTAAAAGCACGATCAATGGGGAGATCGTCGTCAGGACGTCGAGCAGCGCGTCGATTCGAGTCTGCAGGCGGCCTTGCTCGAGGTTGGCATTGAGCTCGTCGACGAAAAGGTCGGACCAGAAGCCGACCGAATGATTTTCAGCGCCGCTGGCCTTGAGGGTTTCGATCCCCGAAAGCATCTGCATTTGATAGCCGCGAGCGGTCGCCTGGACGTAGAGCTGCTCAGTCATCAGATCGCGGTAGCGCCGGCGGGAGACGACGAAGACCAGAACGCGCAACAGTCCCAGCAGCACCACCACGGCGCCGAGCAGCGGGCTCACCCAGAGCAGCAATCCTAGATAGAACACCACCAGTACACCGTCGAGAAAGGCGGAGAGAGTGCTCGAGGTGAGCAACTCCCGGATCATGGTGTTGCTATTGATGCGGGTGATCAGATCGCCGGAGGAGCGCCGGGTGAAGAACGCATAGGGCAGAGCCACCAGGTGTTCCAAGAATTCGAGGGTCATCTGGGCGTCCAGCCGGGCGCGCAACTGGAGCAGCAGGTGGCCGCGCAGAAACGAGCACAGAAAGCGATAGACGGCGATCATCGCGGTGCCGCCGGCGAGCACCCACAGTAACTGGTGGTCGCTCCGTGGGACCACGCGATCGACCAGAGCGGCGGTCAGGATCGGCACCGCCAGGGCCAGGAGCTGCAGGACGACGGAGAGCGCGACGACCCGGGGCAATTCGATCGAGGCGTTGAACAGGCGCTTCAGGTAGCGCCAGAGGCCCTTGGCGCGCCGGTCCTCCGGATAGAATTCCTCGGTCGGCTCGAAGCTGAGACCAATACCGGTGAAGGAGCGTGAAAATTCAGTCTTCGGGATGCGTCGCCGGCCCATGCCTGGGTCGAGCACCTGGACGGCGTTACCGACCAGCGCTTCGAAAACCACGAAGTGATGGAAACGCCAGTGCAGGATGGTGCCCCGAGGCAAGATTTCGAAGTCCTCGATCTCTTCGACTTTGATGCCTCGGCCGGTGAGTCCGTAGTAGCGCCCGGCGCGCAGCAGCTGATAGGCGTCGGTGCCGTCACGGTCGACTCCGGCCGCCTGTCGGACTTCGTCCAGCGGCACCCGCTTGCCATGCCAGGCCAGGATCATGGTCAGACAAGCCGCGCCACAGTCGGCGTTGGTGGTCTGGCGGACGATCGGAATTCGTTTTCCAGCTTTGCCCAGGCGGAGTTTGCGCAGCGCCGGGAAACGAGCGGTTAGCGGCGGAGTTGGGGCCGCGTTGGCAGGCGTCTTGCCGCCGGCCGGCCTTTCACTCGGGTTCGAGCTTTCAGGCCTGAGTTCAGTGGAAGACACGATCGAGACCCGGGATCAGGTGAAAAAGAACGGGCCGGGAACGGACGCGGATTTCCATCATGCCTTGCATGCCGTCGCGAAAGGTCAGCTGTTTTTGGCCGTCGTCGAAGAAAGCAATGGGTAGTTTGCCCTCGACCCGCACCACCGCTCCGTCGAAGGTCACGGAGTCGACGATCACGTCGCCCAGGGACCGGCGTGCTTGCTGCTGACTGATGATTTGCTGGTCGACCGAGCTGACGCTCAGTTCCAGGGGCAGATCCGGGTAGCCCGTCAGGGTCAGCCTCAGGGTTTGACCGGGGGTAATCTGTGGACTGAAATGGCCGGGTAGCAGACCGACGACGGAGCGAGCCCGGGAGTCGCTGTGGCCAGAGGCGTTCGTTGGCGTCGCAATGTCCAGGCGCGGGTCGACGCGAACCAGCGCCGGGCCGCTGGCGTAGTCGTGCATCGAGGTCAGGAGGCTGAACAGGAGGGCGACCAGCAAGCCGGTGAGCAAGACGCCCCAGGTCCAGCGGGCTGAATCCGGACCGTTGCGCAGGAGGCGGCCGGTCTCGGTGAAGTCGTGCTCTTGGGCCCGGAGTGCCTCGGTCCGAAAGAGGTCGAGGTGGCCGGCGGTCTGGCTCTGCTGTTGCTGGATCGTGGCGTAGGCATGCGGTGCCTGGCGCGCGATCGTCGGCGCGATCTGCTGTGCCAAGCGCCAGGTCAGCCGTTCGTCCTGAGCGGAGAACGCCGGTTCGTCCAGCCCTCGTCTCAGAGCCACCGTGCCGAGCACCGTCTCGGCGCCGAGGATCGGCACGACCAGTAGGCGAGCTTCGGCCTCTTCGTCGGCATCCAGGTCGAACCGCGGGTCCTGGGCGGCGAGCTCGCAGCGCACCGCAACGCCGGTTCGTGCCACGAAGCTGGTGATACCGACGGTCGCGCTGACTTCGTCTTCGGGTGCTCCGGGGGTGCTCAACACCTGATGGACGCTGTCGTAGATCCATAGGCGACCGGTGTCGAAACCGACCAACGCTTCGAGACCCTCGAGGAGGGGATCTTCCACGGCCTCGAGATTCGGCACCGAGCGTAGGCTCTCGACGGTTTCGAGCAACAAACGGTCAGCGACCACTCTCGGATCCCGGGAACGGCCGAGAACCGCCAGGTTGAGCCTCAGATGATCGCGATAGTGGGCGAGGGCAGCAGTCACAACTCGGACCAGGTCGTCTGGGTGGAGGGTCTGTTGACTGGCGAAGAAGAGGCGATCGTCCTGCACCAGAGGCTGGAGAGCGCCGGGATCGTAGTCGCCGATCAGGATCGTCGCCGGTTGAATATGGGAGTGGGTTTGAGCCAGCTCTTCGAGCAGATCAAGGGCCTGCTTGGGGGAGATGGCTGGACCGAGGGCCAGGACGCTGACCGGCAGTTGGACCAGGAAGTCCCGGGTCTGCGCGAGAGTGCGTTTCTGCTCGATCGATGGCTCCGGGCGTCCGCCGCCGGTGACGGCGTCGACGATGGCCGTCTCAGGAAAGGGATCGGGGAAGCCGGCTGCCAGGACGAAGGCGCCGTCGATCATGTCGATCTGAGGCGGTTGAACGTCGTCGTCGGGCGTGGCCGCCGTCATGGAAGCGTCTCCTGGCATGACCAGACATATTAACAGATTAGAATATATAAGCTCGCAGTGTGCTACCGTTCCTTCGGAATCCGAACCGCCGCCAGTCGTTCGTACACGTCAAGCATCCGTAGAACCAGGTGATCGGCAGGACCACTGTCACGGCAGGCCTTCTAAGTCGCACTACGGCCAGGTCGCACCCCGGAGGATGAGATGGAGTGTCTCGAGTGGAAGAGAGTCCTACTGCTCGGCCTTTGGGGCCTGTTGCATTCCAGTCTCCTGGCCTCAAGCTGCTTGGCTTGGGCGCCACAACAGGGTGGAAACGTTCGCGACAGCCATCGATTGGATCCGGAGGTTTGCTAAGGGCAAGAATTGAAAGGTCTTGTATGGCAGAGTCAATCGCGTTATTTGCGGCGGTAAATTTCACAGTGATCGGGCTCTCGCATATTTTTCAGGTGCGAGGGTGGCGTGACTTCTTTCGGCAACTCCATTCGATGGGGCGAGCGGGAGCGTTCATGAATGGCATGATCACGCTCTTGATGGGCTCAATGATTGTCTCTTTTCATAACGTTTGGGCCGGCGTGCCGATCCTATTGACTCTGATCGGTTGGGGTTACATCCTGAAGTCCGTCATTATTTTCTTGTACCCGGAATGGAACTTGCGATCGATGGAGAGTGTTGAGACGGCTTCGGTCGTCAAATTCAGGGTTGCCGGAGTTGGATTGTTGAGCGTCGCTTTGATCATAGTGCTGTGCGTCGTCTTCGAGCAATATCCATAGGCGCAATGGTGATAGGTCATCGAAAAGAGGAGCCTCGAAGCCCATGAGCTCGGCAAGCGTTTTCTTCGTCGCTGCAAGTAGCATCGTCTTTGCTCTCGGGTGGATGCATCTGATCCTCACATTTCGAAGCTCAGCTCTTCACCCGAGAAACCGACGCCTCAAAGAAGAGATGTCTGAAGTTCCTCTGTTGATCACCGACCAAACGACCTTGTGGAAAGCATGGGTGGGTTTCAACGCTAGCCACAGTCTCGGTGCGATTCTCTTCGGTGGCATCTATGGATATTTAGCCTGGCAGGCGCCCAGCGTCTTATCGGCTCATGCATTCCTGGTTTGGCTGGGTTTTGCGGTCCTCGTGACCTATGCTGTATTAGCGTGGCGATATTGGTTTAGAGTGCCTTTAGCCGGAATGGTTCTGGCTTTGATTTTGTACACTGTGGGAGTCCTGGCTCGGTAGCCTTCGAGCTAGGTAAGAATGGAGACTCCTGCAACCCGGGTCGGGATGGAAGGTGGTGGGGAGATTGCGCTCTACCGGCTTGCCGACTCTGTCGGGGCAGGAACGCCGGTCATCGTAACCCATGGCACGCTCTCCGATGCCTCGACGGTGGAAGATCTCGGATACTTTCTCAGCGCACAACGATTCGATGTTTGGTTGTTAGATTGGGGAGGTCATGGTCAGAGTCGCCCGGCGACAAATCGCCAGAATTTTGAATATCCGGCCTTTCATGACTTCCCGACAGCACTCGACGCAGTACTCACGGCAGCCGGTGAAGAGAAGCTCTATTGGGTGGCCCACAGCGGCGGTGGCCTTCTGCCGTTGATGTATTTCGCTCGGTTCCCTGAGGCCGCGCCTCGACTTGCGGGGGTCGTGACTCTGGGCACTCAAGCGACGGATGCAGCTCGCACGCTTCGACAGAAGGTTATCGCGCTCAGCATCTGGCTGGTGACCCAGATGCTCGGGCGGACGCCGCGAAACTCAGCCGGCCCCGAGGGCGAGCCGACGATGCTGCTCACGCAATGGGCACGTTGGAGCCTCAGCGGTCGATGGCTTGGCGCCGAGGGTTTCGACTATTTGCAGGGTATCGGGGACGTCGATGTGCCTTGCCTGATGATCGTGGGTGGCAACGACCGGATCGCTCCGACGTCCGGTTGCCGGAAACTCTTCGACGCCTTGGGAAGTTCAGATAAAGCCTGGATGCTCTGCTCTGAGTCTGAGGGCCGCAGCAAGAACTTCTCTCATGGTCAACTGGTCCGCGGGCGAGCCGCTCGGGCCGAGGTCTTTCCCGAGATAGGTCGTTGGTTGAGGGAGAAGGTTTGAGCGACGCAGTCGAGGCCCCGGGGGACGTTACTGTGCATCTCCCACGAGCACCCATGCCGCCCATACCTGTGCTGGTTCTCCGCGCTCAACCGCCTTGCGGCGGGCCAGTGTCAACGCTTGATCCTTGCGTAGGCCCCGGTCGTCGAGGCCGCCGGACCGGTAGGCTTGATAGAAATCGACCAGGAAACGTCTCGTGCTGTGATCTTCAGGTAGACGCCAGCGAGTCGCCAGGACGGACGCCGCTCCGGCGATCAGGAACGAACGCGTCAGGGTCAGCCGTTCGTCGGAGAGCAGGGCGTCGCCGCGATCGGTATCGCAGGCGGCGAGAGTGACGAGCTCGGCGCTTAAGGGGATCGTGGCGATTTCAGCAGCCGTCAGGCGTTCGTCATGGACGTCGGGCGTCGGCTTGATCTGCAGGTAGGTGCCCCGGCGACTCGCCTGGGTCTGGACGCCATGGGTCGCGATCAGCAGATGAGTAGCTTGGGACGCGTGCTCGTTGTAGAACTGGAATTCGGCTTCAGCCGGGCCGAACGTCGTCTGCTGCGAAGCGGGGAAAAAGCGTGCGACTGCGCGGGCGTCTGCTGCTGGCAGATTCAAGCCGACACCGGCGGCGAAGGCGACGAAGCGATCGTCCTCTGAGGGGCTCGCATGGCGCTGGCGAGCGAACGCGAGAGCGGATGCGGACGGGGACATACGAACGTCCCAGCGTTCAAAGAGACGTTGGCCGGTCGCTGGATCGGTCAACGCTTCGAAAGGTAATCCGTGCAACGGCCCGTGGGGAATAAACGTGATAGGCCCGGAGTGTGGTAGGTGTCGGGCAAATGGGCTGAGAAGCATTTGCCAGAGGTCTTTGGCCTGACGCTCTGCGCGGCTTTCGAAGCCTGGGTTGGAAAGATCAAAGACAAACTCATCAACCTGTTGGTCGAGGTGGCCTACATAGATGTCAATCGATTGAAAGTGGACTTCGCCGGATGGCTGGATGAGAAAAGCGAGGAGTTCTGCTTCAGCAGCGTAGTAGAGAATCATAGCGCCAACTTCGTTGGCCAGAGCCCGGATGCCATCGCCGTCCAGAGGTTGGCCGAACTCTTGCTCAAGGCTCTCTGCGGAGATACGGTCATAAAGGTTTCGTTGCAGGTCGGCGTCTAGCTTTTGGCGCTGTGTGAGAAGCTCGCTTCGACGAGCGGAATCAGGCGTCTGGTTCAGCGACTGACCGATCTGCGCGAGTTCGGTCCGCAAGCGGTGGTTTTCTTGGACGAGTTCAAGGGGAGCGTCCGAACCACCGATCGTTCCAGCAGTCAGGAGATCTAAGAGGACGCGTGAATGAGACTCTTCTGCCCGGGCCAAAGCTGCTGCGAAATCGCGTTTCTGGTGAGCTAAGACCGGGATCAAGTGGTCATAGGCCTTGCGGATGTATGCATCCCAACCCGTTCGATGTTCCTCAGCAACATAACCCCGTCGCCTTTGGCTGTGGATTTCAATGGCGGTCCGGGAAGCAGCGATGATTTCGTCCGCCTCGTGGCTGGGATCACGAAGTTCAATTTCAAGCAGCAGGGAGTGCATCCGGCTATAGTTGGAACTGCTCCTTTCGTGAAGGTCGCTGGCTAAAGACGCAATCGCCAGAGCTTCTTCTCGACGACCTGTGCATTGCAGCACGCGTGCTTCTCTGAAGAGAGTGTTTCCTAGGCCGAGTTGGGAATCGGCGCCATCAAAAATCTGACGCGCTTTTCGTGAAAGCAATCGTGAGCTACCTGCGTCAGGAAAATATGAGAAGAGCTCAGCCTGTCCCATCAAAGCCTGTCCCTGGCCGAGTTGGGAGCCGACGGCCTGAAAGTGTTCGTGGGCTTCTTGATAGGCGGCGAGCGCGCCTGGAAAATCACCCAAATTGGCGAGCACGGAGGCGCTGCCGAGCAATGCGCCTCCTTGACCGGACCGGTTTCCGATGTTTTTGAGGATCTCGTGCGCTTCGCGATAGGCCAGGAGAGCACTTTCAGGCTCACCTAAGAATGCGAGGGCGCGTCCCTCGCCGAGCAGTGCATTGCCGTGGCCGAGCCGGGAATCAATCGTCTCGAAAAGCCGACGTGCTTCTCGAAAGGTTGCAAGAGAAGCCTCGAGCTCGCCCGTGCGAAGCAGGATGTCCGCCTCTTCCGAAAGAGTGTTTCCTTGCCCGAGTGAGTCGCCAACCTCTCGGAAAAGCTGTCGGGCTTCTCGGAGCGCCGTAAGAGCACCGACGAGGTCATTCAGAAAATGGAGGACGCGCGCTTCGCCGAGGATGGCGTTGCCCTCTCCAAGTCTGCCGCCAATAGCTTGAAAATGCTGGCGCGCTTGGCGAAACGTCGCTAGAGCTTTCTGATTCTCATCCAATTGGAAAAGAACGTTCGCTTCCCCGGTGAGAGCATCACCTTGGCCGAGATGGCTACCTAAGGCATGGAACAGCCGGCGCGCCTCCCGATAAGCTGAGAGAGCACCCTCATGGTCGCCCAAGAGTAAAAGGACTTTGCCTTCGCCATTCCAGGTCTCCCCCAAGCCGCTCTGGTTCCCGGTTGCTTGAAAAAGCTGACGCCCTCGACGGTAAGCGGCGAGCGCTCCTTCGTTGTCGCCGAGACGATAGAGAACATCCCCTTCGCCAAACCAGGTCAATCCTTCGCTGGATTCTGGGACCCGTCGGCGAGCTTCTCGATAGCCTGCGAGCGCGCCTTCGACGTCACCCAAGAGAAATAGAACATCGGCCTCGCCAATCCATGTCTTTCCGACACTGGTTTGATCTCCCCCGGCTTGGAAAAGCTGGCGGGCTTGTTGGTAAACGGAAAGGGAGCGTTGGTTGTCCTTGACTCGATAAAGAATACGAGCGTAAGACAACAAAAGGTAGGCAAAGCTCTGGTCGGTGAGCGCGTTTCGTGGGAGTTGCGCCCACCGCCGATGAATCGGTAGCAGAGTCTCGCCACTGATCCGCAGATCAGCGACACTGAAGGATAGGCTCGCAGCAAATAGAAGGACGTCCTTTCGGCCGGAGGCAGCGGCCCACTGGAGCCAGGCCGCTGCGATGAGCGCGGCTTTTTCCGGCTCCTGATTAGCAAACCGCTGCACATAGGCGGCTGGAATCCAGAGGTCGACCTCAGTGGCTTCTTCTTGCAGCCGGCGTGAGATCATCTCCTCACGTTCCGCCAGCGGTTTCTGAGCTAGCGTTGCAATAAATAAGAGTCCAGTTTCGCGTTCTGAATCCGAGGATGTTTGAACGACGTCTTTGATCGAACGGCCCGACATCGGGACACGGGGTTCTGGAAGGTCGGCCCAACGCATCGGTAGTTCTGCAAGCAAGAGCAGAAGTCGGGTGAACACCTCGGAATGGAGCCCAATCTTTTCCGGGGACAGAGACTCGTCGGATCTTGAGTCATCCGGGCTGGACTCTGTGCGGATGCGAGAGGAGTTCTCGGTCGCGACGACGGTTTCTTGATTCCCTGGATCGCCGACTCGATCCACTTGGGCCTCGGTCACTTGGGCCTCGGTGACTTGAGAAAGTCGACCGGCTTCTCGGTTGGCCGCAAGGGCTCCTTCTTCATCGCCTAAGGCAGCGAGGATCGCAGCCTCGCCTTGCCACGATTGTCCGATACCTTCCAGATTTCCAGAGACCTGGAAGTTTTGGCGAGCGTCTCGGTAAGCGGATAGCGCGCTATCGAGATCGCCGAGATGAACAAGAGCGTTGGCTACTCCCAAAAAGGTAGATCCAAGACCATATTGAAACCCGATGGCTTGGTACCATTCACGGGCCTTTTGATAGTTCGAGAGGGCATCTTGGTAGTCGCCTGTGCGGATAAGAAACGCAGCATAAGCGCTGTGGAGTAGGCCCAAACCCTGTCCCGAACCCTCTGGAAACGAAAGTTGCATCCATGCTTCCATCACGGGCTGCAACTTTTCGGAAGGTATCGAGGATTGAATGATGTCGAGGCCCAGGGCAGCGCCGGAAAGGATGGCGTCTCGGCGCCCTAAGGTTTCTGCCCATTGGAGAGAAACTTCGCAGAGCAGCGCGGCTTTGGTCGGATCTCGATCCCCCTCCGCCTGTGCATAATAAAACGGCAACCAGAGGTCAGCTTCTCCCAGCTGGCGCACTTCCATCGCTCGGGAGATCAGATCTTGCCGACCTTCAAGAGGAGTCACGGTCAGAACCGAGGTTAGCTCGGCAGTCGCCTGAAGATTGGCTCCCGAGGGCTCGCTGAGAACCTCTAGGATGGAACGCCCAGAGGCCGGGATGCGCGGCGTTGGTAAATCGTCCCAGCGATCCGGCAGCTCGGCCAGTCGCTTCAGAAGGCGGTCGAAAACGGTTGCGAAGAGCTGCGCTCGATCCCGGCTTACCTTAGCGATGCCAAGCTCAGGAGACAACTCCAGGGCCCGCTCAACGAACGGCAACGCTGCCATCGGATCTCCCCGTTCTTGGATAACGACTCCGAGCGCATGCCACGCCAGCGCCAAGTTCGGTGCCCGTTCGACACAACGGCGCAGGAGTTCTTCCGCGTCGGCGAGTTCCCCGACTTGGTAGCTGATGTGACCCCGTGTCAGGAGAACGAGCGGTGCGTCTTGGGGAAGAGCGTCCAAAACCGTGAGGACGTCTTGACGCGTTTCCGGAACGTCGGCGGCGCAGATCGAGGCACCCCAGTAGGCCCAAGGATCGCGCGATTGGTTGCGGACCTGTTCGACGAACGTGGCACAGGCGATTTTCGTATCCCCGGATTGGAAGAGCTTGTAAGCGCCTGTTGCCTCCGGCCCGGGAACGGCGTTGCGGAAGAGGGCTTCGTCGTCTGGCAGACTGGCCAGCAACAGAAGGGAAAAGACGACGGGGTTCATCGCGTCTTCCCCTTGAGGGGCCGCGTTGACCATACGTTCGTCGGCGCCGGGAACAGCAGAAGCCCGAGCAAGGAGGCACTCTTGTGTTTCATCGGACGCGCCTCTCGATGCGGCTCACCTCCGCCAGGTAGGCGACTTCCCAATGATTCGGGCGCCAGGTGGGCATCAAGTCATGTTGTTTCTTCCGGTGGGCGAGGTCTTCCACCCACTCGCCCGAACGATCTACCAATAGCAGGTCCCATCCCCATCGCCCCGAGGCGTCGAACATGGAGATCGCGGCGGTCTTGCCGTCCGGCGAACGCAGGGCTGCGTGATAGAGCTTCGGGTGGTAGCCAACGGTTTCTACTGTCTCATGGTGCAGGTGAATGCGGAGCAGGAGCGGACGCTTCGAACGGATCCCCGAAGTCAGAGCGAGGACCTCGTCGCCCTTCTCAGAAGCCGCCAGGATCCGATAAATGCGAAAAGGTAGGGGGATCTCCGTCGGCTCGAGGGCTCCGTCTTTCCAGAAGCTCAGGAGGACGGGATCGTTTTCTTCCGATTTCAAAGGGTTGCCGAGCAACGACTGGCGAACGAAGGTGATTCGCCCGTCGGACAAGGCGAACGGTGCCGCAACCATGGTTTTGTCGTCGTCCGGTTGCCAGAGCAACTCGGGCGCGGTGCCTTCCGGGACGTTCAGATCGATCCGGTACAGGCCCGGCGGAACGGTGGAGGCCTGCTCCTGGTCTGGCAAGACGGCGGGGAGCTCGAGCACCACCGGCGCTCGCGTGATGAGCAGCGTCGACGGATCCGCCCAGGCGACACCGGTGGCCCCCAGGGTGTTCGGTACCGCCACCGGTTCGCTGACCTGGAGACCTCCGTCGGTATCGGGTTGGGAAGACAGCACGAGGCGTCGAACTTCGAAGCTGACGTCCTCCAGGCCCTCCAAGGTTCGGTACTTGCGCAACGCCCGGAGCAGGCCGGGATCGCAGTCGCCGCCGAAGAAGGTGTCGACGAGGCTGGGCCAGAGATCGCAGGCGTTGCGTAATAGACCGAAAGGGACCAGCGTACCGCTGGCATCCGGCGAGCGGCTGGCGCGGAGCCATAAGCCGATGTTCTCGGGCAGCTGCCAGTCCTTCTGCTCCAGCTCGAGCTCGGTATGAATAGACCCAGACCCGTCGGCGGGTGGGCTCGTCCAGGCGATCAGAGGGCTCTGGCAAGCGCCGTTCCCCTTGCGATCCGGGCGACGATCTCCGTCGCAGTCCTGAAGAACCTCGAGGTGAACGCCTTGACCGGGCATCGCGTTCCATACGTCGATGGTCATCGGCGGCAAAATGCCTTGGCCAATCCCTTCTTGAGGATCGTCCAGGCGCTGCAGGACGTTGGGATCCACCTCCACGCGGAGCGGCAGGGGATCGGCGGTGACCGTCGCGCTGAGCGTCAGGGCAAAGACGAAGACGGCAAAGCGCCGCCGAGTCACGAAGGTTCCCGCGGGGGCATGCGTTCTCCCCGCGGACACTCTGCCGTCACAAGACGCCGCGTTTGCCGTTCCAGGTGTGGCCGATCGACGTCCCAGCGTTGCTCGCGTTGCAGCGGGCAGTCCTGCCCTGCGGATAAGAGTATGGTTTCGTTCGCTCCCTCGGATACGTCGTAGACACAACATTTTCCCTCGGTGATCGTCCGGAATGAGTCGGAGTAAGGACCGTCAACCTGAGTGACGGAAGGATATTGCAGGCCCCAATGATAATAGGCGTGGGCTAAAGGAAGCTGTCGAAGGATCAGAAAAAGCATGAGGGCGTGGGTTGCGATCAACACCCGTCGAGCGCCCTCAAACCCTCCACGCTGTCTTCCCATGGCGAGACCGCTTCTCAGAGCGAGGCCGGTACTGAGAAGGAAAAAGACGACAAGACCGCTCAAACCCTGGCGCCACGCTTCATGAGCTTCGGTCGGCTGTTCCAGCCAGCGGCAACTTTCGACGACGATCCGCTCAGTGATCGAGGCCGGCTGCTCAGGCTTTGCCGGATCGCGGAGGAAATAACTGGAGCACAACGCCTTCGAATCCGCAGGCTGCTCCTCAGGGTGACGCGCCCGCAAAGCAAAGGTATAGAGGTGAATGCCGAGCCATAAGAGCGACGCCGTCAACGCCATCGCGACAAGACTCGCGACGAGGCCCGCTTTGGGCCACCGTCTCTTAGACCTGCTGGCGACCCAGCAGATTATCGCTAGCGCGATCAGACCCCAGGCACTGACGCCGATCTCGAAACGCGAAGAGAACGGTGAAGTCAGGGCATTGACGGTCAGAGAGCCCAGGGCCTCCGCACCCGTCCACACGAGCGTTGGGGTTGGATAAGAGAGGGGCGACGAAAGACGCAGCAGGGTCTCTCGCGCGCTATGGGTCATCTGCCCAAGGATGCCGAGTGCGAGGGGTAGCGTCAGGAGCGCGACGATCGCGACTTTCCAGTGACGGGTCGCTATTAACGCCCAGGAAGGACGGACAGCAGAGTGCGAGCGGAGAGGCGCCTCGGTCGGCTCAGACGCCTTGCTGCCGTGGTGCCCCGGCGTCTCGGGCTCCTCGGTCGGTTGGCGAGCTAACCCGTCCGTGGTGCGCTGAGGCTGGCCCTGCGACGGTGGCTCGACGGCGGTCCGAGTTGCCAGCGAGACGGTTTCGAGCCCAGGCTCGTCAGAACGATCCGCGCCGAAGAAGATTTGTGCTGCGGGATGGCCATAAAGGCTGTAGGCGAGCCAGGTCGTCTCATAGGGATCTTCGTCACGAAGCTGATGGCGGGCCTGTAGGACAGCTTGTCCTAGAGTCAGACCTTCTTGAAGGCCTTGGTAGAAGATCTGGGCAAAGCGAAAAGCGCGTTGATCCCTGACAGACCAGAAAGGAGCAATAAAAGCGCTGCAACCGAAGCGGTTGATCCAACGGGGGGCCCAACCTTCGAGATCTGCCAGCGACTGACTGACCCGTCCGCTTTGGCAGGCATTGAAGAACACCACGGGGCGTTTCCTTCGGAGCTTTGCTTCCGCGGTTGGCGGCAAGTGGCGGGTACGATACGCCCGGTCATCGAGCATGACCTTGGCCTCGCTCGGTTTCTCTTCGTCGTGCCTGCCGTGTCCAACGTAGTGCAGGAGGTCGAAGCTCTCTTCTTCAAGGATTCGCGTGACCTCTTCGGCCGTAACCTGCAACGGGAAGAGCCCTGCTATCCCTGACGTGCTGTCGACGAGATCTTCGAGCAGGCGAAGCTCCCGGCGAGCGTTCGGCGGTCTCCGGTCCGCTTCAGGTTCCAGGCCCACCAGGCGTGTGATCCGTTTCTTCGTTGCCAGAGGAGCTTCGCCGGTCAACCAGCGGCTCATCTGAAAGGTCATGCAAAGAAAATCGTCATCGGGGAACTCGAAGGGGCGAAGCATCTCCCAGGGAATCCACGGCTCGTCCGACACGATGAGCAGCGTGGTGATTTGATCCCGCAGCTCACGGTAGACGGTGCGCATCTCGCGGGGGAAAAGCTCCTGGTAGAGGTCGTGGCCGATCCTCTCCAGGTCCTGAAAAGCTTCTTTTCTGAGGACCAATCCGCCATCCAGCTCACGGCCTTGTTGAAGCTCTTCGAGTTGTTGGAAGAGCTGTTTCTGAAAGGCTTCAGGAGAATGGATACGTTTTCCCGGGATCGTCACCTGGAAGAAGTCGACGGCGCCTGAAGGGGAGTGGA
Source organism: Carybdea cf. marsupialis auct. non (Linnaeus, 1758) (assembly GCA_010016065.2). NCBI lineage: Eukaryota > Metazoa > Cnidaria > Cubozoa > Carybdeida > Carybdeidae > Carybdea > Carybdea cf. marsupialis auct. non (Linnaeus, 1758). Next base: position 172,409 of record JAAAKL020000005.1, on the reverse strand, counting down.
GAACAAACTCCAGGGAACGTCCCCCCGAGCCCCAGGGTGTGGTGATCCGGATCTCGAGATCAATGAGTGGGCTTGGGATTCGAATGCTCTCGCGAGGCTTCATGCTGAAGTCCTGTCAGGGATCCAGCGAGAGTATCAAGAGCTTAAAGGTCGGGCGCTCAGCGCTTTCGGGTCGCCGTATATCCGAACTCCCCGAGTTTCCAGGTTTCACCGCCGTCCGGAGAATAGTCGTACCGAAGGCTGAAGCGATCAGGCTTGATGTCATAAAAAACGCTGCGGTTGATCCCAGGGCGCCCTCCGAACTGCATGCCGGTCTGAAGCACGATGACTTTGTCGCCCTCGAATCGGACTTCGTGACTCTTGCTATTGCCGAGGGTATTGATGCCGCTACCTAGGATTTTGCCGACTCTTGGGTTGAAGACATAGGTGGCGACTCCAATGAAATCCCCTTGCCCTTCGGCGGAGGAAGGGTAGCGAGATTCGGTCTGCACCCCGAGGCCGTCGAGGACGAGGCGGCCGGTGAGCGTGGCCCGCGTCGTCGTCTTCGAGCCGTCTGCCGCCGCGAACCAGGCATCCAAGGCCCATTCGCCGAGCAGAAACTTCAGTCTCTCGAGGCTTGGCACGGAAGACCGATCATCGACGGGTTTCGCAGCGGGCTCCTGTGGTTCTCGATCATCGCCCAGGGCGACCGCTGCCAGAAGCGCTAGAGCGAGTCCGAGAGCAATTTTCTTGCTCCTGTCGGGGGGTGTCGCGATGAGCCAGGAAGTCTTCGCCTTCGTGGGGCCTGATTTCTGCATTCGGGCCTCCTTCAGAGGTTGAATAAAACGGAGTCTGTTGCCAGGACGATGGCAGGCGAGAAGCACGACATCAAGACGCAAGTCTTCAAATGTGGGTGGGGGCGGATGATCGGTTCGAATCAGGGCTAGAGCGGACTGACCCTGACGGCCGTCCAGTGAAGTAGAGTCGTTCACATCATGCGCGCTACGCCAAAATCTTGCATTCTTTTCCTGGCGGGACTTCTTCAAGTCACAAGCTCGAGTCACGGGCAAGCAGAGCACCAAGAAGTGACGCCGAATCCCCCGCATCAAGAGTGGCCGATCACGGCTCCGTCAGAAGTCGGTATCGATCCGGAACCACTAGTGCGTCTGATCGACGAACTGCCGGCCGAGCGTAAACACGGGCTCCACAGCCTCTTGATCGTCCGGCAAGGCCGGCTGGTGTTCGAGGAGTATTGGAACGGTCACACTCGCGAGACCCCTCACGATCTGCGGTCGGCGACCAAGAGCATCACCTCGTTGCTCCTTGGGGTCGCCTTCGACCAGGGTTTGGTCGGCGACGTCTCCGACCCCATGGGGTCTTATTTAGCCGACGCCTATCCTGATCTCACTCGGAGTGCCTCAGAGAAGGGGCGCATCACGCTGGCTCATCTCCTGACGATGAGCAGCGGGCTCGACTGCGACGATCGCGACCGAAAAACCAAGGGTCAAGAAGACCGGATGTATCGCCGGCGAGACTGGGTCCGATACTTTCTGGAGCTCGACGTCGTCCATCCTGCCGGGGAGGTCGGTCGCTACTGCACTGGAGGCGTCGTCGCCCTCGGTCGGGTGATCTCGGAGGCCAGTGGGATGGCGATCCCTGAGTTTGCCCGCCAGCATCTTTTTGAACCCCTGGATATCGACGGTGAACGCTGGAGTCGATTCGATCGCGATCGACAGACCGATACCGGTGGGCACCTCTATCTCCGGCCTAGGGATATGGCGAAGATCGGCCAACTGATGCTGCAAAACGGCAGCTGGAATGGCGTTCAGTTGATCTCCGCCTCTTGGATCGAACGCTCCACTCAGGAGCATATTCGGCTCGATGGTGGCCGCCCCTACGGCTATCTCTGGTGGTTGGCCGGCCTACAAGTCAGGACACGAAAACATAAGGTGATCTTTGCCAGCGGCAACGGCGGTCAGCTGATTTATGTCGTGCCGGATCTCGAGTTGGTGGTCGTCTTCACCGGCGGCAACTACAACTCGCCAAAGGCCGGGCTGCCGTTCGAGCTTCTCGGCAAGTACGTCGTGCCCGCGGTCCTCGGAGACGACTGATGACGCCTATGGCCGATCAGGCCGTCCGTTCGACGAAGAGATCGCCGGCCAGATTCTGATCCAGCGGCCGGTAGCCAGGCTCGCCGAGGTGCTCGAGCAAGCCGCTCGGCCAGTGGATCTCATGCCAGATAGCCAGGTTGAGCAGTCGCCAGATCTGCTTGGCGGAACGCATGTCACGACGACGCTGGAAGCGCTGCCAGAGACTGCGGACGTTGCCGAGATCCAAGTAGCGGCCGATCGGGGCCTGCTCGGCCAGCAGTCCGTCGTCGACGAAACCTTGAAGGTCGCGCTCGAGCCAGGTGGCGAGCGGCACGTCAAAGCCTTGCTTGGGACGGTCGAGAATGTCGTCCTGGATCAGGCCGCGTAAGGCGTGACGCAGCGCCAGCTTGGAGCCGCCGTCCGCCGAGAGTTTGCACGACGCCGGCAGAGCGGAGGCATATTCGAGCAGCTCCTGATCGAGCAGCGGGCAGCGGGCCTCCAGGGAGGCGGCCATGGTCGTCTTGTCGACCTTCATCAACAGCTGGTCGGCGAGCATCATCTTGCTGTCGACATAGAGCAGCTGATCGAGGGCTTCACGGCGGCCGACCCGCGCCTGCAGGGCACGGAAAGGTTCGCTCAGGGCACCGTTGGCGCGGCTGCGCATCTCCGGATCGAGCAGGCGTTTGAGCTCGACGTCGGTATAGGTGGCGTACCAGCCGCGGTGGCGCTCGGCCAAGGGCAGGCCGGCGATCCAGACGCCTTTCCAGAAGCGCGCCGAGCCGATCGCGCCGAGCAAGCCTTCGAGGCGGCTGACACCACGAGCGACGGTACCCAGCCCGGGCAGGCGCCCTTCGAGGTTGCCGAAGCGAAAGGCGTGACGATGATGGGGATAACCGGCGAAGGTTTCGTCGCCACCTTCACCGGTCAGCACGACGGTGATGCGCTGGCGGGCGAAGCGCGACAGGCAGAACGTGGGCACCGCTGCCGGATCGCCTGACGGCTCGTCGTGATGCCAGTTCAGATCGCGCAGCAGCTCGAGGTTGACGCCGCGTAGCACCAGCTCATGGTGCCGGGTGCCGAAATGGTCGGCGACCGCGCGGGCGTGGGGCAGCTCGTCGTAGCGGCTGTCCTCGAAGCCGACGCAGAAGGTTTGAATCGGTTGGTCGAGGTGACGCTTCATCAGAGCGACGACGGCGCTCGAGTCGACGCCACCGGAGAGGTAGGCCCCGAGTGGCACCTCGCTCATCAAGCGCTTCTCGACCGAGGCGTCGAGCAGCTCGAGAATCGTTTGGGCGGCCTCTTCGAGCGAACCGGGGGCGCGAGACGTGCCGGGCAGGTCCCAATATTGACGCATCTCGGTGCCGCCCTGAGTGACGGCGAGAGCACAACCGGCAGGCAGCTTGCGCACGCCTTCGAAGAGCGTCGATTCACCGACCACGAAACCGTAGGTGAGGTAGGAGGTCAAGGACGCTCGATCGAGCTCTTTCGTCACCAGGCTCGAGGCGTGGATCGCCTTGATCTCCGAGGCGAAGAGCAAACGGCCGCCGGCTTCGGCGTAATACAGCGGCTTTTGCCCCGAACGGTCGCGGGCCAACAGCAGACGCTGGCGACGTCGATCGTAGAGAGCGAGGGCGAACATGCCGCGCAGGTGGTCGAGGAAACCGTCCCCGTGCTGTTCATAGAGGTGGACCACCACCTCAACGTCGCTCAGGGTAGAGAAGCGGTGCCCAGCAGCCTCGAGATCGGCCTTGAGCGCCCGATAGTTGTAGATCTCGCCATTGAACACCAGGGCGATGTCGCCGTTCTCGTTGAACAGTGGCTGATGGCCATTGTCGACACCGATGATCGACAGTCGGCGCATGCCGATCGCCGCCGGACCGTCAATATAGCTACCGGCGTCGTCCGGGCCGCGATGGATCAGGGAGTCCGTCATCGGCTCCAGCACGTCCGGGGGTGAGCTGCCGTCGAAGGAGTAAAGGCCGGCGATACCGCACATGGTGGGGACCTCAAGCTCGAGCTGCGCCAGGATCGGCGCGAGCAGGCAGCTTAGCAGGTTTGGCGGGCGTCTCGTCTACCCAAGAGCGCCCGCCCCGCGTGATAACCTCAGGGCCTTCGCGGGTTCAAGACAGCCGGTGCACGCCGTGCCGGGAAAGCGCCGCAGGAAGGAGCGAGCAGACGGTGGGGAACTCTCCTGGCGACGGTGTAGCGACGTCTGGTGTGGCGGCGCCCGGCGTGGCAACGTCCATTCTGGAATACCTGCACGCCTGCCCGGTTTGTCACCACACGCAGCTGCGCCACTACTGCCGCGTGCCGTCGTTGTTCAATGAGGGCGAGTTCATCCGCTACGAGCGCTGCCAGGACTGCGACGTCGCGTTCCGCAATCCTCGCCTACCGCCCACCACCCGACTCTCCGAGTACGAAGATCGACCGCTGCCCGAATATCTCAAGAAGCTGGTGCCCAAGAGTCAGGTCCACTATGCCTTCATGATGCGCTTGATCGGTGACCTGGTGCCGGCCAGCGGCGGGCGTCGGCTCTTGGACTTCGGCTGCGGCAGCGGTGGTTTTCTCGTCGAGGCGAAAAAGGCCGGATTTGACGTCATGGGTCTGGAGCTGAATCGGGCTTTGGCTCAGCATGTGGAGAGCGAATACGGCATTCCGACCTTTCAGGGTCTGATCTCCGCACCCGAGTTCGCCGACGAACGTTTCAACGTCATCATCAGCTCGCAGGTCTTCGAGCATCTCTTGGATCCCCGGGAGACTCTGGAAGACATCAAGCGACTGCTCGAGCCCCCAGGGGTGGTGTTGATCGAGGTGCCGAATCTGCACGACCTGCGCGAGCGCCTGAAGCGGGGCTCGCGCATGGACGACTCACACCTCTTTTACTTCAACGGCCGCAGTCTGCCGAGAATGTTTCGGGACTGCGGCTTTGATGTGCTGCGAGTACAGCAAGGGATTCGGCCCTATCGCTTCTTGGGAGAGAAGGGGTTGAAGGGGCCGATCGGGCTATTGAACGTCGCGGAGCGGGCGTTGTCTGCCGTCGGTCTTCGGAGCGGGTTGGGTGTCATAGCGCGCTTGCGGTCCTGACGGGTAACACTCAATCCGTGGCGGCGCCGATACTGTAAGCTGTCAAGGCACGGTGATACTCCAGGCCGAGGTATTTCCTGACTCGAATCCATCGCAAAAGATTTCTCCGCGGCGAACTACATTTGGAGCGGGAATGATCGGTTCCCCTTCAAATGTGAAATCTTCAGTGTCCGCCTGATCTCTGAATTCCGCTGTGATCGCTGCCCCCATCTCGATGAAGAAAAATGTACCCTGACCCGGCTCGCCAGCAGGAACCGGGTTGACGAAGTAAGAGTCGATCCCCGCCACCTCGTCTTCCGCCCAAAGGAGAGGGCTATCCTGATTAGAATCAGAGGTATCAACTGGATCGAACCCAGTATTGAGGTTGAATAAGGGCTCAGGTGCCCTGACAACTTCTGGGCCGAGGTAGGATCGAGGTGGGGCATTGCCCTGGCGACAGAGATTGACGGCCCCAAAACCGTATTCGTCACCTTGAACGCCTCCCACGGTTCCGTTGATACCGATGGCATCTCCGGCATCATTTATCAAATGCCAATTGAAAGAAATGCATTCATCTGGGTCGAAGTCGTCTATTTGCAAGATAAACCCATCTAAGACATTTGTGCCGTTATCAATAGTTTCTGGGTCGTCGGTCCCGATTGTGGGTGTGGGATTCCCTCCTTGATTGCTGCTTCCCGGAATCATGCCGATCAGCGCCTCGATACATTCGGACTGCGTTGTAGGGGAGGCAAACAATGGATCCAACAGGCCGTTGAAAGTAGTGGCCGCACCGCCGGACGTGCCGTCAAATTCGGGATGGAAGATTGGGTCTGTAAGGCCAGAGAAGCAAGCTCTTGTGGGTGAGAGGTCGACGACGCTCCAGTCGTTCGTCACCGGCAAATTACCGAACGGTGGCTGACTACCTGCTCCGAATGGACGGCCATCGAAATCAACCGATGCATCGGAGATGATTGGGATCACACCGTTTGTGGTCGTACTTTGACCAGTATTAACACTGATGACAATTCCTGACGCATCCTGGCCTGTCCAATTAACGAACTCCATCATGATTTCAAATTTCTCTGCTCCTGCAATCTTTTGAATGTCGGTGACGCGAAAACAGAAGAGGGGGTCAAGAATGACGTCGCATGGAGGAGGATTCGCAGGTGGATCGGCAAGAACTGAGAGGCTCATAAAGCCTAGGATTAGGATGCCAACAACTATCGGATGTCTGTGTCTTGGTTCCATTTTCTCTCCATATAGGATCAGGTAGCTTCTTCCCCGGCATCTATTAAACGCGCAAATCGTCAACCGAACGACTCGTAGGTCTACTTCGCGGTGACGCTCCATCTCACCATTTTTAAAGTTGGTCGACGATGGTCTGGTGCCGCACCAGACTGGGTGCCGGGTGAGCTCTACATCGGCGGCGTCGGGCTGGCTCGCGGTTACTGGCGCGACGAAGAGAAACGGCCGCCGCGATCTTCGAACATCCAAACGGCGAGCGCCCCTACCGCACCGGCGACTACGGCCGTTGTTTGCCGGACGGCAATATCGAACTCCTGGGTCGCGAAGATCAGCAGGCCCAGAACCAGGCTCGTTCCGCAGCTTGGACAATCGTCCAAGTGCGTGAACCAGGCTCGTGCCGCTGTTTGGGCAATCGCCCAAGTGTGTAATCAGGCTCACACCTGCGGTGCCGTACCGTCCCTCGGACGGCCAGCTCTACGGTTGCGGCAGCAAACGCAAGGTGTGGCGAGGCTCGCCGGGAAGGAAGGGGGTTGGCTCGCCGTTGGCCCAGGCGGCGTGGCCATCCTGATAGTGCGGTGACATGGGGTGACCGCTTTGGCCGCCGGGCATGTGGAAGAACGAGTCTTCCTCATACCCTGGCGACACCACCATCCGTAGGGTGGCGCCATAGAACGGGCTCTGGACCCGGGGCATGAAGTCGTCTCCCGGAAGCTGGATCGGAGGGGTGTCGAGCCAGCGACCTAGGAAGGGGGCGGCCAAGCTCAGGGGGTGACGGAGTGAGGTGGTATTGCGATCTCCCCAGGTCTTGGAGTCGAGAGAGTCGCCCTCGCGTCCGAAGTGATCGACGACGCTGTCGGCGATCGCGAGCAGACGCTCTTGCCAACTGGCATAGCGCGGATCCAGCAAATGGGCGGGCCGCTCGGAAACAATTCTCCACAACGGGGCCTCGTACTGCCGAAAGGTGCCGGTGTAGTCGAAGTCGGGGTTCGCCGCGAGGCAGGGCTCGACCAAGGGGCCGAAGAGATCTCGCGCGACTCGCAGGCGAAAAGAGCGCACCAGCCGGTAGCCGGCGGAGTGGATGGCCGCGCGGCTTCCCCAATTTTCAGCCAGTTGACGAAGCTCTCCACGGCGAGGATCCGCCGCGATGGCCTCGGGGGAGAGGACGTCCAGCAGGAGATCCCGCCAACGCTGTAGGAACACCGCCCGATCATCCAGCTGCAGAGCCACCATGTCTTCCGGCGTGGCTCTGTTCAGGGTCAGCAGGCGATCCCGGATTTGACCGGCGCGTGCTCCCAGGGGATATCCGCCATCTCCGACGAGATTCAGGTGCTCACCGTTCACCATGCGCTGGTTGGCATTCCACAACACCCCCGAGGCGGGATCGATCACCGTCGGAACCCGCTGTGGATCCAGCAGCCCCCGCCAACCCTTCGTGCCGTCCGCCCAGCTGGCCGACAACTCGCCATCGAAGCCGAAGCGTTGGGGCAATCGGCCGATGAGCGTCCAACCGATGCGGCCGGCGGTATCGACGGCGAAGAAGTTCATCGCCGGTGTGCCGCTGCGACGGGCGATCGCCAGGGCTTCTTCGACGCTGTCGGCGGTCTCGAGCCGCTGGCTCTCCAAATCGACGGCATGGTGGGCGACCCAGCTGGAAACATGCTGTCGCTGCTGGAAGTCGCGATCGACGACCGGGCCCCACTTCGTCTCGAGCACCTCGACGACACGTTGCCCGCCGCCCCGGATGCGCACCGTCTCGCGGAATCGACGAAACGGCTGCGGTCCGTCGGCGGTGGCGTAGGTGCCCGGATCGCTGGGATCGGTCTGCAACTCCACCAGGTCATGGGTGTCGGCCACGCTGTTGGTCAGGCCCCAGGCCACTCGACCGTTGCTGCCTAACACCATGGCCGGGGTGCCGGGTAAGGTGACGCCCACCACCCGGTGGAGATCGACGTCGCCCTCGGGCCATTCAAAGACGGCGCGGTACCAGAGGTTGGGCAGGGAGAGGTCGAGGTGCAACTCATTGGCCAGGAGTGGGCCATCGACGGTGCGGTGAGAAGCCAAAGACCAGGCATTGCTGCCGGGCACCGGGGGCGGCTCGGTGGGTTCGCCCGACCCATGAGATGGAGGGCCGACGGTGGCGACCTGATGGGATCGCAGATCGATCACTTCAGGGCCGGGAATCGGCAGCGACGGCAGAGCGTCCCCGAGGATCGGCGCGTCCCAAGTCGAACCTGCTGGGGTCAGGAAAGCGTAAAGCTCGGGCGGCAGCAGGTCATGCATCAAGCTCGAAGCTTCCTCGACCCGGCCGTTCGCCTGGTGCAATTGAGCGTACATGGCCAACACCACGAGCAAAGTATCTTCCGGCTGCCAGGGGACGGGGTCGACTCCCAGGGCGAGATACTCGAAAGGTGGGCTCGCCAAGTCTTCGAGGCCGGCGTGCACCCCACGGGTGTAGGCCAGGATCAAGCGTTGATGATCTGGCGCGCAGGCGGTAAAGAATTGTTGGGCGCGGTCGCGAAAGCGATGGTGACGAATGGCGACGTCGGCGTCGGCGACTGCGGAGCCAAACAGCTCGGCCAGCTCGCCCGCAGCTCGCCGACGCATCAGGTCCATTTGAAAAAAGCGATCTTGAGCATGCACGAAGCCGGTGGCGAAAGCGACGTCGCGACGCGAGGCGGCGCGTAGGGTCGGGATCCCCAGCGCATCGCGAGCGATCTCCACCGGCTGATCGATCCCTGGCACCACGAGCTCCCCGGCCAGCCGCGGCAGACTGCTCTCAAGCTCCGTCAGCAGCCAACTTCGGCCGAGCAGGCCAACGGCCACTCCCACCAGCAGGAATGTGACTGCGGTCAGGGCCAGGGGCCGCTGGAAGCGAAAGGTTGGGGCAGCTGGGTGAGTCGAATCCCCATTCTTCGACGCTGGCCTTGGCGTGCTTTCGGCCGCAGCCGCGGACGCGGCTGTGGTCGCGGACTCCGTCGCAGCCGCGATGGAATCGACCTGCGATGTATCCGAAACTAAGGTGGGCGTGGCGCTGGCTTCTTGTTCGAGCAAGGTGGCGAAGGACCCATCGTGCACGATCTGGCCAAGTTCCAATTTCAGAATACGGTCGGCTAAGGGGTAGTAACGGTCGTCGTGGCTGATCACCAGGAGCGTCTTGCCCCGGGCCCGCAGCTCGGGCAGGATCCGGGTGTAGAAGATCTCGCGGAAGGTCGGATCCTGGTCGGCGGCCCATTCGTCGAAGATGTAGAAGGGGCGGTCTTCGAGATAAGCGACGAGGAGGGCGAGGCGCTTTTTCTGACCTTGCGAGAGGGCCGTGGTGGAGAGTCGCCCGTGCTCGATGGTGACCTTTTCCGACAGCTGCAAAGCCTCGAGGTAGGTGGCGGCGCGTCGATCCAGATGGGCTCCTTCGAGCCCGAGCAACTGGTCGAAAAGGTGGGGGGTGACAAAAACCATCGAAAAGAACTGGCGATAGCCAGCGAGCTGGTCTTGCCGCAGTCTCTGGCCGTCGATGCAGATTTCACCGCGGGTCGGAGGGTAGAGCCCGGTGAGCAGCTTGGCGAAGGTGGTTTTGCCACTGCCGTTGCCTCCGACCAGGAAGACCATCTCCCCGGGACGAAAGGTGAGATCCAGAGGACCCACGACAAAACCCGACTCGCCGTCACTCCCGGGATAGTTGTACTCGACGCCGCGGAGCTCGATGCTTCCCCAACCCGGTCCGTCCACCAGGGCCAGCTCGCCGCTCGCGTCGGCGGCGGGTTTGGTGGTGTCAAGCTCGAGGCCCAGGCGATCAATCTTGCGCAGAGCAACGCTCGCGCGGCTAAAGAACGGCATCGAATTGAGCAGCCCTTGGAGCGGGCTCATCATGTAAAGCAGCGTGAGCGCATAACCGGTGAGTGCTTCGCCTCCCACCCCCAGCCAGGCCGGGCCACCGAAGAGCAGAAAGCCAAGCACGACGAAGAACAGCAAGTGCCCCCAGTTCGCCGCCACGTTGAAGAGGGTGTACGACGTGACGTAGTGCCGGTAGAGCGCTCGGCTGCTCCGACGCACCAGCTCGACGAACGCGGCGGCGCGGCGATGGTGGAGTTTGAGCTCCTGGATGCCCCCGGTGAGCCCGCGAAAGTGATCGAAGAGCCGGTCGCGCTCCTCACGGGCGGCGTGAAAGCGACGCTCGCCCGCCAACAGCGACACTTGATAACTCGCGGCGCCGAGCACCATGACCGCGATCAGCAAGCCGAAAAGAGCCCAGGAGAGCCACGCCAGGTAGGCCAGACAGCCCACCAGGATGGCGATCGCGACACTCACCGCGGGAAGCTGCACCAAAGCGAGGCTCAGAGCATTCACGTCGTCCACCAGGGTCGCCAGCAGACGATGGCTGCCGAGGGCTTCGAGGCGCGCTAGGGGTGAGCTCAGAATCCGTCGGGTCAGGCGCAACCGCAGGTCCATCACCGAACCCTGACCGATGCCCAGGAGCACGTACTCGGAGATCATGCGACTGATCGGGTTGAGCCCGCAGAGCGCGACAAACGCGACGAAGGTGAGGGGGTGAGGATGCTCGAGATCCCTCAGAGAACGGTGAACCAGCGCCACCAGAGCCGCGCTGGTTGAGCCGCTGAGAATGCCGATGAGCACCGCTAGGGCCAGGGCGGTGGGGGATCGGCCGAGCAGGAAACGTAACAACCGCATCGATCAAACCTTGAGCGGGCGCTCCTGGAGTAGAGGCGCGAGGTGTGCCGCCAGTTCGCTCACCAGCGGGCGACGCAAGAGATCGTAGTGGCCGCCCGCAAGCGTCTTGACGGTGTGGCCACCGAGAGCCAGGGTCGGCCACCCCCGAGCGCTTGGCGGGCTCGCGGCGCCGTCTTCGACGGCCAGGAAAATCTCGAGTCGGGCATCGAGACCCGCCGCGGGACGGTAGGCGTCCATCGCGAGCGCGTTGGCACCGTAGACGGCAAAAAGGCGGCGGAGGACGTGCAGGTCGAGCTCTTGAGGCTCGATTCCCGGGATGGCTGCGACGGTTTCCGGGACAGTTTCCGGAGTCTCGAGAGCCGCCAGAAGCTCGTTCCTGCTGAGATGCGATCGAGCCTTCTGCACGATGTCGCCGTAGTCCAGCCCCACCAAGTCGCGACCGAAGCCCTCGAGCAGCTCCACCGGGCTGCGCACGAGGGAATGTTCGCAGTCTTTGTCGCGGTCTAGGGCGGGCGGATCGAAAAGAGCCACCCACTCCACTTCCTGGCCGGCCTGCCGCAGCTGCAGAGCCATTTCGTAGGCCACCAAAGCGCCCATCGACCAGCCGCTGAGGCGGTAGGGACCGTCTGGGCAAACGGCACGGACGAGGTTCAGGTAGTCGGTGGCCAGGCGCTCCACGGCCAAGGTTTGGCCGGGCAGTGGCGGGCGGCGTTCGATGGCGTAAATCGGTTGATCCGCAAGCAAGTGGCCTAGTTCGCGATAGCACAGAACGTTGCCTCCGACCGGGTGGATGCAGAAGCACGGCAGGGTTCCCGAGGGCAAAGGGTCGGCATGCGCCGGTCCCGTGATCGGAATCAGGTGACCGGCGGAGTCGCCATTCGCGCGGATTGCGGGGCTCGCCTCAGCAGCGGTGGTCGAGGTGGCGGCGGCGGCGCGCAGCCGGCGCGCTTGCGCTTCCACGGTCACGTGGTCGAACAGGCTGGAGACCGGTAGCGAATGGCCGAATCGTTCGTCGATCCGGGCCATCAGGTGGATCGCCAGCAGGGAATGGCCGCCGAGATCAAAAAAGTTCTGTCGGATACCGACGGGCTCGACGCCGAGCAGCTCTTGCCAAAGAGAGACCAGGTCTTCTTCCAGTTGATCCCGCGGCGCAGCAAGGCGGACGGCGGAGTCGTCGGCGATCGGCTCGGGATCCGGCAAGGCGCGACGATCGAGCTTTCCATGGCGAGTCCTGGGCAAGGCGTCCATCCGCACGAAGCGGGACGGCACCATGTATTCCGGCAGGCGATGACGCAGGGTGACCCGCAACTCGGACGCCACCTCCTGGCCCTCGATGTAAGCCACCAGGTGTTGGCCGGCAGTACCGTCCCGCAGCAGGACCGCAGCGTCGCTGACCTGTGGGTGTTCTCGCAGCACCGATTCCACATGGCCCAGCTCGACGCGAAATCCGCGAAGCTTTACTTGGTCGTCCATGCGACCCATGAAGTCGAGGCTGCCGGAGGCCAACCAGCGGACCCGATCTCCCGTCCGGTAGACCCGCTCACCGCAGCTCCCGCGCCGTGCGGGGACGAAGCGCTCCGCGGTCCGTGCTGGCTGGGCGAAATATCCTCGGGTGACTCCAGGGCCGCCAATGGATAGCTCACCGACGCTGCCAGCGGCGACCGGTTGCTGGGCTGCGTCGAGCACCTCGAGCAGGGCGCCGGCCATGGGCCGCCCAATGGGCACCCTGGGATGCCGTCGGTTCAGATCGCTTTGAAAGCGGGTGGCGGTCACGCAGGTTTCGGTGGGGCCGTAGAGGTGGTGAAGCTGCCCTGGCAGTCGGCCGGCGTAGTGCTCCATCGTCTGGGGAGACAGCGACTCCGCACCGGTGAAGACGTGGCGCAGGTGCTGCCAGCGTTCGACCCCCGGAGAGTCCAAAAGAAGCGCCAGCATCGACGGCGTGAACCGCAGGGCGGTGATCGCGAGATCCGCGACCGCCGAGCTCAGGTACTTCGGATCCTTCTCGCCACCGGGTTCAGCGAGCACAAGACAAGCGCCCGTGGTCAAGGGCCAGAAGATTTCCCAGGCCGACATCTCGAAGCTGAAGGCCGCGAGCTGAAGGAAGCGGTCGGTGGCGTCCAGGGGATGCAAGGACTGACGCTCGCGGAGTTGGTTGACGATTGCGCGGTGAGGGCACATGACCCCCTTGGGACGGCCTGTCGAGCCCGAGGTGGCAATGAGGTAAGCCAGGTTCTCAGGTCCGGAGACGGCCTCGGGGCGAGCCACGTCAGAGGTCCCGGAAGGCAGGTGAGCCGGGTCGAGCAGGTCGACCCTTTGACGGCTGACGGGCAGACGATCGAGGCTGGCTTTCGTGGCGAGGATCACGTCCGGATTCACCTCGCCGAGCAACGTGGCGAGATAATTCTCGGGATGGCTCGGATCGACGGGTAAGTAGGCGCCGCCAGCTTTGAGAATTGCCAGGATGGCAATCACCATTTGAATCGACCGTTCGGTGGCCACGGCCACCGGGGAGTCAAGCTGCAGGCCGCCGGATCGCAGTTGATGCGCCAGTCGATTCGCCTGACGGTCGAGCTCCCGGTAGCTCCAGGAGCGGTCTCCGGCTGTGACCGCGATGGCGTGGGGCGTGCGGTCCACTTGCGCCTCGAACAGCTGATGCAGGCCACGAGAGGCAAGGTGCCCCGCCGCGGTCGGTGGCGCCTGACCCCACTCCGTCAGCAGCTGATGCCGCTCGCGAGGGGATAGGAAAGAGAGCTGGGAAACCTGGGCCGTGGGATCTTTGAGAGCGGCGTGGAGCAGGTTGCCAAAGTGGTCCACCAGGCGATCGACCGACGTCGCATCCCATGTGTCCGCATTGAACTCGAGCTCACCGAGCAGCTCCGGGTCACTCTCGCGGAGGCGCAGCGTCAGGTCAAATTTGGCCTCCGGATTTCGAACTTCGAGCGCCGAGACTCGGAGGCCTGGGACTTGGAGCGATTCCTCGGGCGAGGGTTGCAGCGAGAAGAACACCTGGAAAAAGGGGTTTTGGCCGCGATGCCGTTCCGGTTTCAGATCCTCGACCAGCTTTTCGAACGGCACATCTTGGTTCTGATAGGCCCCGAGCGTTGCTTCCCGTGCCGCCGCCAGAAAATCGAGGAATGAGGAGGTGCTGCGGCAGCGGCTGCGAAGGACCAAGGTATTGACGAAAAAACCCATGAGGTTTTCGGTCTCGAGTCGATGACGGCCCGCGATCGGTGTGCCGACACAGAGATCGTCCTGGCCAGCCATCCGGTGGAGGGTGGCTTGGAAAGCGGTCAGCAACGCCATGAACGGCGTCGCTTGCTGGTGACGACACAGCTCGTGGACGGTCGCCATCTGCCGACCGTCGACCCTCACGGGACGCACCCCGCAGCGGCGCTCGAAAGGCGGCGACGGCAGGCGGTCGCTCGGCAACTGAACCGGCGGCACTCCGGCAAGGGTTTGGCGCCAATACTCGAGCTGCGTCTCGAGCACCTCGTCGGCCAGCCAGTGTCGCTGCCAGGCCGCAAAGTCGGCGTACTGGAACGGTAAGTCGGCGAATGGGGAAGCCTCTCGGGTCTGCGCTGTGCGGTAGAGGGCCAGTAGCTCCCGCACCAAGATGCCAAGCGACCAAGCGTCGCCCGCGATGTGATGCAGGTTGAGGATCAAGACATGGTTGTCGGCCGCGAGTCGGACCGCGAAGGCGCGCAAGACGGGACCGCGGCTGAGGTCGAAAGGTCGGGCTCCTTCTTCGGAGGCCAGCCGCTTGACGGTCGCCATGCGGCGTGAACTCGGTAAAACGCTGGCGTCCACCACCGGCAGCCACTCGAGTGCCATCGGCTGGACCTCTTGCACCGGCGTTCCGCCGTGCATCCCATAGGTCGAGCGCAAAACTTCGTGGCGACGCACGACCCCCCGCAATCCACAATTCAGGGCCCAGAGGTCGAGATCGCCCGCCACTCGCAAGGCCAGCGGAATGTTGTAAGCGGCGGAGCCGGTTTCCAGCTGGTCGAGAAACCACAAGCGTTCCTGGGCGAAGGAGAGGGCCAAGAGCTGGTCGCGGTCCAAGCGGGGGATCGGAGGGGTCTCATCTGGGCCGCCAGCCATTGAGGTATCACCCATCAGCTGATCGACCTCGTGGGCGAGGTGCTTGAGAACGGTGGCCTCGAATAGGGACCGCAGGGGGACTTCGACGCCAAGGCGGTGGCGAATGCGCGAGGCCACCTGGGTGGCAAGCAGGGAATGGCCTCCGAGATCGAAGAAGTTGTCCTCGAGGTCGACGTTTTCGACCGCGAGGACCTCCTCCCAGATCCCGGCGAGGCCCTGCTCGGTCGGAGTTCGCGGTGGGGTCTGCTGCCGGTCCCCATCTGTCTCGGGGGTGGGCAATGCCGCCCGATCGATCTTGCCGTTGGCGTTGAGCGGCAGATGGTCGAGAATCATCAGAGCCGTCGGGACCATGTATTCTGGAAGCCGTCGCCGGAGCTCGCCCTGCAGTGCTTGGAGCGACGGAGCTACCCGGCCAACGCTCGGCACGACGTAACCCACGAGCTGTTTGAGGCCCGGGCGCACTTCGCAGACCCGGACCGTCGCTGCTTCCACCTGCGGCAACTGGGTGAGGACCGATTCGATCTCGTTCAGCTCGATGCGAAAGCCGCGGATCTTGATTTGATGATCGATGCGTCCGAGGAAATCCAAGTGGCCATCGATGCGCCAGCGTGCCAGGTCTCCAGTGCGGTAGAGGCGATCGTCGAGCGAATTTGCGGCGAACGGGTTGGGGATAAATCGTTCGGCCGTCAGCGTCGCTCGCCGGAGATAACCGCGTGCCAGGGCCACTCCGGCGATGCATAACTCACCGGCGGCACCGAGGGGGACGGGCTGCAAACGGCGGTCGACGAGCAGCGCTTGCAGGTTGGGGAGAGGGCGCCCGATCGACGGAGTCTTCGGGGCGCCGGAGGGTGCGATCCGCGTGGCCGTCGAAACGACGGTGGCTTCCGTGGGCCCGTAGCAATTGATCAATTCAAAAGGCAGGGCGTCGGTTGGATGCGCATGCAGGCGGTCGCCACCGGTCAGTACGAGGCGTAGGGCCGAAACGGCCGGAGGATCGTCGACGTTTCGGGCGAGGAGGACCTGGAGCAAGGCTTCGGCGAGTGGCGTCGGCAGGAAAGAGTGGCTGACCTGGCGGGCCGAGAGCCATTCGAGCAGGCGCTCGACGTCGACCAGGGTCTCTTGCCGAGGAATGTGCAGCGTCGCTCCGGCCGCCAAAGTGGGCCAGACTTCCCACACCGCGGCGTCGAAACCCGGGCTGGCGACCTGGGTCGTGTGGTCGGTCTCGGTCAGCTTGAACTCGGCCAGATGCCAGGCGACGAGATTCGTCAAGCCTCGGTGGGCGAGCTCGGTGCCTTTGGGTTGGCCCGTCGAGCCCGACGTGTAGATCGTGTAGGCGATGTGATCCGCGCGAGGCCATGGAAGGGAAGGCGGGTCGGTCGCGGAAACCCTCGCAAGAGCCCGCGAATCGCCGGCTAACGTGCCAGTGTCTGCCGTCTTGAGGTCTGGCGTTCTGAGGTCGAGCGTCTTGAGGTCGAGCGTCTCAGCGCTGAGGCCGGCACTGAGGTGAGTGTGGTGACTGGTGGTCAAGAGCACCGCGACGTTGGCATCCTTCAGGATGTAACGCACCCGTTCGGCCGGGGCGATCGGATCGACGGGCACGTAGGCGCTCGCCGCTTCGAGGGTCGCCAGCGCGGCCACCACCAACTCCGTCGAGCGTTCGAGCAGCAGACCGACGCGGGTTTCTGGGCCACAGCCCAGGGCTTTCAGCCGGTGAGCGAGAGCCTGGGCGCGGCGGGCGAGATGGCCGTAGCTCAGCGCCTCTCCGTCGGCGTTGACCACCGCCACGGCGTCCCGGTGTGAGATCGTGCGAGCCCGGACGTCCTGCACGACGGTGCGTTCGAGATCAAAAGTCGCCGCGGTGTCGGTCCATTCCGTGAGCAGTTGACGACGTTCGGCCATCCTCAGCCAGTCGAGATCTCCCAGGGGCTGCTCCGGGTCGCGGACCGCCGCCTCCAAGAGGCTGAGGAGGTGGCCACCGAAGCGTCGAAGGTGGGTCTCGTCGTAGAGGTCGGTGTTGTATTCCAGGTTCCCTGCGAGACCGGCTCCCGGGGTCTCGGCGAAGCTGAGGGTGAGATCGAACTTGGCGGTGCGGCCGGCGATGGCGTGGTTTTCGATCTCGAGGTCCGGCAGCTCTGGAAGCTCCTCTCGAGTGTTTTGAAGTGCCAGCATGGTGCGGAAGAAAGGGTTCGTCCCGAGCGCCCGATCCGGGTTGAGCTCTTCCACCAGCTTTTCGAACGGTACGTCCTGATGCTCGAAGGCTTGCAGAGTTGTGGCCCGAAGTTGCTGCAGCAGTGCGTGGAAGGAGGGCGTGTCGCGGAGGTTGGCGCGCAGCACCAGCGTATTGACGAAAAAGCCGATCAGGCCTTCGGTCTCGAGCAGAGTTCGGCCAGCAATGGGTGTGCCGATCGCCACGTCCTGTTGACCGGCCCAACGACCGAGGAGAGTGGTGAAGCCCGCCAGCAGGGTCATGAAGAAGGTGACCCCGGCGTCCCGGGTGAGTTGGTGCAGCGGTTCGACGAGCGATGGCTCCAGGTGCAGGGGCAAATACGCGCTGCGATAGGACGCTTGAGCCGACCTGGGTCGGTCGGTGGGCAACTCGAGGACCGGAAGATCTGCCAGCTGAGTACGCCAGTAAGCGGTTTGCTTCTCCAGGATTTCGCCCTGGAGCCATTGCCGCTGCCACGAAGCAAAATCCACGTATTGAATCGGCAGCGGCTTGAGATCCGCGCTTCTGCCTGCGAGCCGTGCGCGATACAGCGCGGCCACCTCGCGCACCAAGATGCCCAACGACCAGCCATCCGCAACGATGTGGTGGACGATGAAGCATGCGAGGTGATCCTCGGGCCCGAGGTGGAGGAGCAGAGGGCGGATCAAAGGACCCGACTCGAGATCGAAGGGGCGATGGGCTTCGGCGAGCAGGAGCGTTTCGGCCACTGGCTCCCGTCGCTCGGGGTCGAGGGCAGATAGGTCGACGATCGGAAGGGATCGGGCTCGTGGCGAGTCGACGCATTGCTGAGGCTGCTCGCCGGTGTCGAGGAACGTCGTTCGCAGCGCTTCGTGGCGTTCGACGACGCCGTGGAGGCTCCTCTCGAAGGCTCCCACCCTCAGCGTTCCTTGCAGGCGGAGTGCGAGAGGGATGTGGTAGGCGGCGGAGCCAAGGTCGAGCTGTTCGAGGAACCACAGCCGCTCCTGCGCGAAGGAGAGCGGCAGGGGCTGGTCCCGGTCGGCGCGTGAGATCGGCGGAGCCTGGGTGCCAGCTTCTGCGGTGGCAAGTTGCTTGGCGAGCTCGGCGAGGGTCGGGTTCTCGAAGAGGCTTTGCAGAGAAAGCTCCACCCCGAAGACGCGGTGGATGCGCGCGATGACGCGAGTGGCGATCAGGGAGTGGCCACCGAGAGCAAAAAAGTTGTCGTCGGGACCCACCGATTCGAGTTGCAGCACCTCGGACCAGATCTCGGCCAGGAGCTGCTCGGTCGGCGTCTGGAGAGAGCGTGAGTCTGCGGAGGGTGCCGGTTCCGGACTCGGTAGGGCATGTCGGTCCAGCTTGCCATTGCGGTTCCGAGGTAACGATTCCAACGTCACGAATCGGGACGGCACCATGTACTCCGGGAGGTGGCGTAGCAGGTACTCCCGCAGCTCAGACTCTGCTGCGTGACTTTCGTCCAAGCCAGGACTCTCGACATAGGCCACCAGCTGAGAGCTGACTCCGCCATCTCGCATCAGCACCGCCGCGTCGCCGACGTGTGCGTGTTTGCGTAACGTCGATTCCACGTGGCCCAGCTCGACACGAAACCCTCGCACCTTCACCTGATCGTCCACCCGGCCCATGAAGTCGAGGAGGCCGTCCGCCAACCAGCGGACCCGGTCCCCCGTCCGATACCTCCGCTCACCGCAACCCCAACGTTGTCCGGGCACGAAGCGCTCGGCGGTCCGCGCGGGTTGGGCAAAGTAGCCTCGGGTCAGTCCAGGACCACCGATGGACAGCTCGCCGACCCCGCCGATGGCCACCGGCTGTTGGTCGGCGTCGAGCACCTCGAGCCGAGCGCCGGCGATCGGGCGTCCGATCGGGACCCGGGAGCGTTTCTTATCCGGATGGCCCTGGAAACCGGTGACGATGACGCAGGTCTCGGTGGGTCCGTAGAGATGGTGAAGTTGTCCCGGCAGTTGCTGGGCGTAGCGTTCCATGGTCTCGGGGGGCATCGACTCCGCGCCGGTGAACACATGGCGCAGGTGTTGCCAGCGGTCGATCCTCGGATACTCCAAGAGGAGCGCTAACATCGAGGGGGTAAAGCGCAGAGCGGTGATCGCGAGATCAGCCACCGCCGCGCTCAGGTATTTCGGGTCCTTCTCTCCACCCGGGCGCGCAAGGACCAGGCAGGAGCCAGTGGACAGGGGCCAAAAGATCTCCCAGGCCGACATCTCGAAGCTGAAGGCCGCCTGCTGCAGGAAGCGGTCGGTCGTATCCAGGGGATGCAAGGATTGGCGCTCGCGTAGCTGGTTGACGATGGCTCGGTGAGGGCACATGACGCCCTTGGGCCGTCCGGTCGAACCCGAGGTAGCGATGACGTAAGCCAGGTTCTTCGCCCGAGCCATCGGCTGCTTCGAGCGATTCCTGTGCGGCGCGGCTGGCAAGGTCACGGCGGCATCGATTCGCATCACTGCCTCGGCATCCGCCGGCAGATGGTCGAGGTCGACCCCGGAGGCAAGAACGGCCACCGGCCGAACTTCGCGGACCAACGCCGCGAGATGCGCCTTGGGGTGGACTGGGTCGAGGGGTAGGTAGGCACCGTCGGCCTTGAGCACCGCGAGGGCCGCGATCACCATGTCTAGCGAGCGTTCGGTGGCGATGGCAACCGGTGAGTCGGGCGCCAAGCCACGGAGCCGGAGATGCTCGGCGAGTCGTTCTGCCCGTCGGTCAAGTTCACGGTAGCTCAGAGACCGGTCCTCGGCCGAGACGGCGATGGCGTGTGGCGTCCGGCGCGCCTGGGCTTCGAACAGTTGGTGCAGACAGGGTGAGGCGTCAACGCCACCTTCGGGGGCCCGCGGATCGGCCGCCGGTCGTGCCGTCCCCCACTCCGTCAGCAGTTGATGGCGCTCGCTGGCACCGATCGCGGCGAGGTTTGCGATCGGCGTCTGTGGCGCGGTGGCGGCCGCCGTCAGGAGCCTCGCGAAATGACCCATCATTCTTTGAATGGTGGTGGTGTCGAAGAGCTCGGTGCGAAAGCGACAGGTCCCGACCAGAGCTTCCGGGGTTTCGACGAGCAGCAGGCTCAGGTCGAATTGGGCGGTCGTCGTCTCCGGCTCGACCGGAATCAGGGTCAGATCTGAAACTTCGAGACGCTGCGCCGTTGCGTTTTGAACCGCGAACAGCACCTGCACCAGAGGGGGGCGGGAAAGATCTCGTTCCGGCTGCAGAAGCTCCACGAGCCGTTCGAAAGGCAATTCCTGATGAGCCAGAGCCTCGAGGGTGGTGGCTCGAACCCGCTCCACCACCTGGCGAACGTCGGGAGCCCCCGACAGGTCGGCACGGATCGGCAGGGTGTTGACGAAAAAGCCGATCAAGGGTTCGAGATCGGGCTGGGTCCGTCCTGCGACCGGTGAACCGACTAAGAAATCCTCGAGCCCGGTGAGGCGCTGGACCAGAATCTCGAAAACCGCGAGCAGCGTCATGAAGAGGGTCGCGTTCGAGCTTTGCGCAAGAGCCTTCACCGCCGTCACGATGGCCGGTGGAAGCACGAAGTGATGGCTGGTCCCGCGGAAAGTCGCGGCCGGAGGACGAGGCCGGTCGGTCGGCAGCTCAAGCACGAAGGGGGCGCCCGAGAGCCGCCGCTGCCAACTCGCCCAATGCGTTTCGAAGACGCTTCCTTTGAGGGTTTCCCGTTGCCAGGCGGCAAAATCCGAGTATTGGATGGCCAGTGCCGGCAGGGGTGCAGGTCCGCCCGATCGGATCCGTGAATAGAGTTGTCCAACCTCTTCGATCAACACGCGAGAGGACCATAGGTCCGACGCGACATGATGCACGACCAGCGACAGTAGGTGTTCGGTGGCAGCCAGGCGGAACAACCGGCTGCGCAACATCAACCCTTGAGAGAGGTCGAACGGCCAGCGACTCTCCTCTCGGTCGAGACTCCGCGCCACGTGTTCAGCGCGAGCCCTTGGCAAGGCGGATAGATCGATGGTCGGCAGCACCACGGACGGCACCGCGCCTGCGGTCTGGTAGGGCACCCCGGCGACTTCGGTCAAGGCGGTGCGCAGGACTTCGTGGCGGACGAGAACCTGTCGCAAGGCCCCAGCCAGAGCTGCGGCGTCGAGAGGACCGCGGAGCCGAACCGGGGTGGGGAGATTGTAGAGAGAGCTGCCCGGGTGCCAGCGGTCGAAGAACCATAGCCGCTCCTGACCGAAGGACAGTCGCGCTGGCTCGTTCGAGGATCGTCGTGGAATGCCCCGCGCAACCGCGGGGGCGACCTTCGCCCGTCGGCGGCGGGCGAGGATCGCCCGCTGCTTCGGCGACAGAGCTGCTATCCGTCTGGCGCGCTCGTCCATGATCGCCGAGTCCGTTCGTCTCGGATTCTGGGGACTGGCTTATTCGAACCGCAGGGCCTTCGAAGGTTCGACCTTGAGAGCCCGGCGGGCTGGCAAGAGGGTCGAACCTAAGGCCACGATGCCCAAGATCACCACCACGCTGATGAAGGTGATCGGATCGCGTTCGGTGACCTCGAACAGCAGATGGGTCAACAGGCGAGTGGCCCCCAGAGCAGAGATCAGGCCGAGCACCACGCCCACCGCCACCAGGCCGATCCCTTGACCGATTACCAATTTGAGAATGTCGCCGGCCCGTGCCCCCATCGCCACCCGGACGCCGATTTCCCGCTGCCGTTGCAGGACCGAATAGGCCAGGGTGCCGTAGAGACCCAGGACGGTGAAAATCAGCGCTAGCACGGAATACATGCTGACGATCATCGCGTTCAGTCGGTGGTCGTTTTCCTCGCGGGCCATGCGTTCTTCAAGGGGCATGACGTCATAAACCGGAATGCCCGGATCGATGTGACGTATCTCCTGACGCAAGCGATCGATCACCGACGCGGGGGGGCCGGAGGAGCGCACCACGAGGGTGGCATTGGGCGTCGGGCGTTGCGCGTGAGAGAGAATGATCTGATCGGTGCCTTCCCCGAAACGACCGTGCAGCTTGCTATTGGGAATGACGCCGACAATTTCCATGACTGGCTCATCCGGTCGCTGGGGGCGCTCGATCCGTTTGCCGATCGCATCTTCCTTGGGCCAGAACGCTTCGGCGACCGACTGACTGACGACCGCGACGCGTTGGGTTTCGGGCGTATCTTGCTCGGTGAGCTCGCGTCCGCGCAGCAATGGAATCCCCAGGGTCTTGAGAGCACCCGGGCTGACCATGTGGGTGAAGCCGCGGACCCGCACGGCGTCTTCATCGGCACCTTCGGCCTGGACCGTCAGATAGCCGGTTTCGATCCCGGGAATCCCGGGACCCCAAAACACGGCGGATTCGATTCCCGGCACGTCTTCGAGACGCTTCAGCAGCGCCCGTTCGGCGGCGACGATGTTTTGCCGATCGACGTAATCTTCGGTGCCGAAGGGCATGCGCAGCGTCAAAATGCGGTCGGTGTCGAAGTCGACGCCGACGTTGTGCAGCACCAGGAAGCTGCGTAGCAGCAGCCCAGCGGTGAGCAGCAGGATGGTCACCAGGGCCACTTGAAAGACGAGGAGCAGGTTACGGCGCCGGGAAGCCTGGAGGCCGCCGCCCGAAGTGCCGCGGTCCCGTTGCATGAGCGCCCCTTTGACCTCCATCCGGGCGGCACTGAGAGCTGGCGGCAGACCGAACAAGATGCCGGTCACCATACTGACCGCCAGGATGACGCTGAGCACCAGAGGGTCGACCGCGACACTGGCGAAAACCGGCAGGGTCACCGATCCGGCCAGGAGCTCGGTGCCGACAAAGGCCAGCAAGACGCCGAGAGCACCGCCCACCAACGCTAGGAGCAAGCTTTCGAGAAAGACCTGAACCACCAGTTGTGAACGTTGGGCGCCGAGCGCGAGGCGCAGAGTCAGCTCGATCCGGCGCTCGACGACCCGAACCATCAAGAGGCCCGCGATGTTGGCGCAACCGATGAATAAAACCAGAACAGCTCCGAAGAGCAGCAGCCGCATGCTGGGATAGAGGTCACCGAACATGAATTCACGGATCGGAGTGATGTTGGCGCTGTATTCGGCGTTGGAGTCCGGGTACTCGGTCTCGAGCTGACGTGCGATGCCGTCCATTTCCTCCAAAGCCTGGGCCACGGTCACCCCTGGCTTCAGCCGACCCAAGGCGAACCAGATGCGCCCCACGCGCCACTCATAAATGTTGAGATGCGGTGGGTAAGAGTCGCCGGCCATGGCCGCCGGCAACCACGCCTCGACGTCCCAGCGCATCTCCGCGACGTCGAAGAAGTCTTGGGGCATGATGCCGACCACCGTGTAGGTCTTGTTGTTCATCTGCACCGTCTTGCCGACGAGGTCGGGATCGCCACTGAAATGTTGCTGCCACACACCGTAGGACAGAATCGTCACCGGGGCGCTACCGGGGGCTCCGTCTTCGTCCGGAGAGAAGATTCGGCCGAGGGCCGGTTGGACACCCAGCAGTTTCAAGTGCGACGGGGCCACGTAACTGACGCCGATCCTCTCGTTGGTGTCGCCAAGCCTCAGGAGTCGGTCTCGCCAGCCCAGAAAAGGGGAGATCTCTTCGATCAGTTGCATGCGGTCCCGGTAGTCGACGATGTCGGGATAGGAGAGATCGTTTTCCGTGCCCGTCGGGCGATAGATCGTATTGAGGACCACCAACCGTTCGGCCTCCGCATAGGGGATGTCTTGAAAGAGGGCAGCCTTGGCGACGCTGAAAACCGACGCGTTGCCGCCGATGCAAAGGCCCGTGATCAAGACCACGAGAGCTGTGAATCCAGGGCGATACAGGAGAGATCGCACCGCTTGTGCAAGGTGATGGCCCATCGATTTGTCCTTTCTGATTCGATGAAACTGACCTGACTTGAATTTCAAAATTCGAGGTGGGAATCGACGGGATCGCCGGTCGGCGGATCGACCAGCATGGCGTCCAACTCGTCTTCGCCGAGCTCTTCGATCTGAGCGATCATTCGTTCGTCGATCACCGTTGCCAACTCCGCCACCGTGGGCGCTTCGAAAAGGGTGCGCAGCGCCAAGTCCACCCCGAAGGACTCGCGCAGACGCCATGTCACCTGAGTCGCCAGTAGCGAGTGGCCGCCGAGCTCGAAGAAATCGTCGAGAACCCCGATCTTTTCGCGCTCCAGAACCTCGGCGAAGACGGCGAGGACGGTCTCCTCCAACTCGTCGCGCGGCGCCACGTAGGGGCACTCCCCGAGGTCGTCGCCTTCGATGTCCGGCAGTGCCTTGCGATCCACCTTGCCATTGGCGGTCAGCGGCAGAGCGGCCAAGACCACAAAGGCGGAAGGGATCATGTACTCCGGCAGTCGTGGCTTCAAGAAGTCACGCAGCTCGGCGCTGTCCAGCGTTTCTGAGGCGTCGGCTGTCGCCACGTAGGCGACCAGGCGCTGGATGCCCGATTCGAGGGTTGTCGCGGTGGCGACGGCGCTGTCGACCCCAGGGTGTCGATGGAGAGCCGTTTCGACTTCGCCGAGTTCGATTCGGTAACCTCGAATCTTGACCTGGAAGTCGAGTCGGCCGAGAAAATCGATCGCTCCCTCACGGCGCAAGCGTCCGAGGTCGCCGGTGCGATAGAGCCGGCGACCCGGTGCCTCCCCGAAACCGTCGGGGATGAAGGTCTCGGCGGTCCTGGCGGAAGCATTCCAATAGCCTCGTCCGACGCCGTCCCCTCCGACCCAGAGTTGGCCTGCTGCTCCGATCGGCACGGGAGTGAGAAGGCGATTGAGGATGTGGATCCGGGTGTTGATCACCGGGCGCCCAACCGGCACCGTTTCATCCTCGCTCAGGGAGCCGGCAAAGATCTCGTGATGGGTGACATCGTCCGAGCATTCCGTCGGGCCATAGGCATTGATCATCGGAACTGCAGGATAGGCTTGCCCCCAAGCGTGACAGAGGTCCGGAGCCAGGGCCTCGCCCGTCGGGACCAACCAGCGAAGCTGTGCGAGCAGGCCTGGCCGGGTCGGTGGAGCGGCGTGGGTCAGGTCTACGTGGGTCGGAGGGCCTGCATCGGACGCCGGTGGCTGGGAAAGCATCGCTCGCAGCATCGAAGGGACGGTTTCGAGAATCGAGACTCGCCGCGTCTCGGTTTCGGCCTGGAGGCGTCGGGGGTCATGGGCCACGTCGTCCGGAAAGATACGGACCTGGCCTCCCACCAGGAGGGCGGCTACGAACTGCCAGATCGAGATGTCAAAGCACTGGGAAGCGTTCTGAGCCACTGTATCGGTATCGACGATCGCCAGATCACGGATCTTCGCCACCAGGTGGTTGACCATGCCCCGATGCTCGATCATGACCCCCTTGGGACGACCGGTCGACCCGGACGTGAAGATCAGGTAGGCCAACTGGTTGGGGCCCGGGCCATCGATCGCTTCGCGAGTTGCTTCGTCGTGCGGCGAGGAAGGCAGCGTCTCGATGGTCAGATCTTCGAGCCGCGTGATGGGTGGCCTGGGACCGGGCAAGGTTTCGGCCAGGGCTTCGACTGGCTGCGCCAGCCGGCGCGCGACCACGATTCGGTTCGGCCGGGCGTCTTCCAACACCTGTTGGTGACGCTCGGCAGGATGATTCGGATCGAGCGGCAGATAAACCGCCCCCGCCTTCCAGATCGCCAGGATCGCGATCAGAAAGTTCAGGTCGCGATCCCCGAGCAGGGCAATCACGGGCTGTTGATGATCTTGGGGCCCGCGGAGTTGCTCCGCCGCGACGTGGATCTGCCGGTCGAGCGCCCGATAGGTCAGACTCCCGTCTTCGAAGAGCGCTGCCACCGCGTCTGGAGTCTTCATCGTCTGAGCGGTGAAGAGCTCGATCCCTGTCGAATCGTGAGGATAGATCTGAGACCGATCGTTCCACTCGATACTCACTTGCTGGCGCTGTGCGGGCTCGAGCAGAGGGACCGTTCGCCAGGGGTGCTCAGGCTGATCGATCAGGGTCTCCAATAGCGCCTGGTATTGATGGAGCCACCTTTGAATGGTGGTGGCGTCGAAGAGATCGCGGTCGTAGTCGAGCGTGCCGACCAAGGTCTTGTTCGTCTCCTCGAGTGTCAGCATGAGGTCGTAGTTGACCGCCTCGCGTTCGGTCTCGCGGACGGTGAATTGCAGCCCCTCGAGTTCGAGCGTCGTCTGGGGGGTGTTCTGGAGGATGAGAAGCACCTGGAAGAGTGGCGCGACGGTCAGTTGGCGCTCCGGGTTGAGCTCTTCCACCAACTTTTCGAACGGCAAGTCCTGATGACCGTAGATCTCAAGCGTCGTCTGCCGGACTCTTCGGCTGACCTGCTTCAGAGTCGTGGCCTTTGCCAGCTCGGTCCGCACCGCCAGAGCATTGACAAAGAATCCGGTCAGATGCTCGACCTCGGGCCGCTGACGGTTAGCGATCAGCGTGCCGACGACCACGTCGCTTTGGTTCGCGAGTCGACCCAGGAGTACTTGCCAGGCGGTCATCAGGATCATGAACGGGGTCGCCTGGGTTTGGCTCGCCAGGTCGTGCAGGCGCTGCGTCGACGCGGTGGGAAAGACGAAGGACCGCCGTCCGCCGCGATAGCGCTGCAAGGACCCTCGCGGGCGATCCAGAGGCAGGTCGAGGGTGTCCGGAGCCCCGTCGACCTGGGATTTCCAGAAGGCCAGCTCACGTTCGAGAATCTCGCCCTGCAACCACTGCCGCTGCCAGATGGCGTAATCCACATATTGGATCGGCAGTTCCGGCAGCGGCGGTCGGCGACCCTGGACAAAGGCGGCATAGGCGACGCCGATCTGCTGGGTGAGAACCCCCAGGGACCAGCGATCCGCAGCAATGTGATGCACGTTGACCAGGGCGAGGTGCCGCTGCGGTTCCAGCCTCAACAAAACAACCCGCAAGAGAGGATCTCGATCGAGCAGGAAGGGTCGTCGACCCTCACTGCGGACGAGGCGATCCCGTTCCCGTCGGCAGGTCCCGGAGTCGAGGGCGCTCAAGTCGACGGTCGGGATCGCGCGGGCGATAAACGGGTCGACGATTTGAACCGGTCGGCCATCGACATCTGGGAAACGGGTGCGCAACGCATCGTGCCGTCGCACGATTTCGTTGACACTGGCGCTCAGGGCCGGCACCGAGAGATCGCCTTCCAAGGCGACCGAGGTGGGGAGATTGAAGACCGCGTTGCCCGGTTCCCAACGATCGAAGAACCAAAGTCGTTGCTGCGAGAACGACAGCGGCAGGTCGCCGTATCGGGGAGCCGGAACGATGGGGGGGATCTGGTGGCCATCCGAGGCCTGATGACTCAGGCTCTCGACCTCCGCCGCCTGCAGGGCCACCGTCGGAAGCTCGAACAGACGGCGCAAGGGGAGCTGTACATCGAAAGTGCGATCGATCCGGGCCTTGGCCTGGGTTGCCAGCAACGAATGGGCGCCGAGATCAAAGAGATTGTCGTCGACGCCGAGATGTTCTCGGCCGAGCACTTCGGCCCATAGGCCCGCGATCGCCGCCTGCACCGGACTACGGGGTGTTGCCGATCCACCCTCCGCCGCCGGGTCGGAGGCGTCGGGCAGGGCCTTGCGGTCGACCTTGCCATTGGCGGTGAGGGGTAGCGCCTCCAAGAAGGCGAAGCTCGACGGGATCATGTAGTCTGGCAACACGTCGCGCAGCGCGGAACGCAGATCCGCCGCCGATGGCGTGGACTCGGGTTCGGGCACCACATAGGAGATCAAGCGTTGCTCACCGGCCGGTCCCCGGGTGACCACCACCGCCTGGGCGATGGCTGGCAGCTCGGCTAGAACCGATTCGATCTCACGCAGCTCAATGCGGAAGCCTCGGATCTTGACCTGGGAGTCGTTGCGCCCGAGGACGTCGAGGACGCCGTCGGGGTCGAGGCGAGCGAGGTCCCCGGTGCGATAGAGCCTCGATCCGGCGTCGGTGCCGAAGGGATCCGGGATAAAACGCGAGGCGGTCAGAGCCGGGCGAGAGAGGTAACCTCGCGCCAGCCCCTGGCCACCGATGACCAGCTCACCCGGTGCGCGGACGGGCAACGGCATCAGGGAGCGATCGGCGACGTGGGTGCGCGTCTTGGCGATCGGGCGGCCCACCTTGACCGCTTCCGATGCTTCGAGGCGCTGCACCGTCGACCAGACCGTCGTCTCGGTGGGACCGTACAGGTTCCAGAGCGCTTGAACCCGAGGACTCAGACGGCTGACTAACTCCTGGGGGATCGCTTCGCCGCCGCAGAAAGCCGAGAAGTTGCGCCCACCGCGCCAGTCGAAAGCGAGCAGCAGTCGCCAGGTCACCGGCGTCGCCTGCATGACGGTCGCTCGCCGACGTTCCAGCGCGGCCGCCAAGCTGGAGCCGTCCGCCGCCACCTCTCGGGAGACGATCACCACCCGAGCCCCGACGATCAAGGGCAGGAAAAGCTCCAGGGCCGCGATGTCGAAGGACAGCGTGGTGACAGCGACCAGGACATCCCGGGCGGTCAACCCCGGCCGTTCGCGCATCGCGAGCAGGAAGTTGGCGAGACTCGCGTGGCTGATCCCGACGCCCTTGGGTTGTCCAGTCGAACCCGAGGTATAGATCACATAAGCAAGGCGGGCGGGATCCGGGCGGATCTCAGGGGGGGAAGCGCCAGGGGGGAACTCGGCGTCCGGAGCTTCGGCATCGAGATCGAGAATCGAAACGTTTTTCGGCAGGAGGGGAGCAAGGGACGATCGACTGATCACCCATCGTGGTGCGGCATCTTCGATCACATATGCGAGGCGTTGTCGCGGATGGGTCGGATCGAGCGGCAGATAAGCGCCGCCGGCCTTCGCGACGGCCAGCATTGCCACCGGCATCTCGATCGAGCGCTCGAGCAAGATCCCGACGAGCTCCTCAGCACCGAGATCGCGGGCACGCAGCGCCCTCGCCAGGTGATCGCTGTGTCGATCGAGGCCGCGATACGTCAGGAGGCTCTGCCCATGGCACACTGCGGGGGCCTCGGGGGTCTGCGCGACTTGTTGGGTGAAAAGCTCCAGGAGGGTCGATGTGAAGGGCTGGGGCGGGTCGTTCCACTCCACCAGCAGCTGTTGGTGCTCGGCCGCAGTGAGCAGGGGGAGATCGTGGACTGCCGCGCCTG
Source organism: Carybdea cf. marsupialis auct. non (Linnaeus, 1758) (assembly GCA_010016065.2). NCBI lineage: Eukaryota > Metazoa > Cnidaria > Cubozoa > Carybdeida > Carybdeidae > Carybdea > Carybdea cf. marsupialis auct. non (Linnaeus, 1758). The sequence continues at coordinate 142,976 of JAAAKL020000005.1, read as the reverse complement.
GGGTGGTGGCCATGCCGTCCAGGAGGACACACAGCTGTCGACTCATCCGGTGGATGACCGAAGGCTCGATAAGCTCGTGGCTGTACTGGATCATGCCTTGCAAGGCGTCCTCGACTTCGGTCAGCTCGAGATAGAGCTCAAAGCGGGACGTCCCGGTATCGATCCGTAGCCGGCTGAGCTCGAGGCCGGGCAGCTGGATCGCCCCCGTCGGTGTGTTCTGGAGGGCGAACATCACCTGAAAGAGCGCCGAACGGTTCAAGTCGCGATCTGGGTTGAGCTCAGCGACCAGTTTCTCGAACGGCATTTCCTGATGGCTGAACGCATCCAGACTGGTTGCGCGGACTCGGTTCAGAAGCTCGACCCCGGTCGGCCGTGCGGTGAGGTCAACGCGAAGCACCAGGGTGTTGACGAAGAAGCCGATCATCGGTTCGAGCTGCGGATGGCCGCGACCCGCCACCGGCACACCGACCATCAGATCGTCGGTGCCACCCAGACGGCCGAGGAGCGTGCCAAAGGCCCCGAATAGGGTCATGAAGAGGGTCGTGTCCTGCTGTTGCGATAGCCGTTGCAGCGCGTCGGCGAGGGCGGGCTCGACGCGGAACCAGTGCGTGGCTCCACGGCCGCTTTCGGCGGTCGCGGTGGCGTTGCGGAGCGGCAGGTCGAGGGCCGGCGGTGGATCGGCGAGCTGTTCCCGCCAGTAGGCGAGCTGACGGTCATAGAGCTCGCTCCTCAGGATCTGACGCTGCCAGAAACCGTAGTCGGGGTACTGGAACCGGAGGCGAGGGAGCGGCGACGGGAGGTCCGCCGCGAAGGCCGGGTACAGTGCCGCAAATTCTTCTAAGAAAACACCCGTCGACCAGCCGTCGGAGACGATGTGATGCATGGCGATGAGCAGCACATGTTCCTCCGGCTGGCGCGCCACCAGCGTCACTCGCAGCAGGGGGCCTCGACTCAGATCAAAGGGCTGTCGGGCGTCGTCGCGAGCCAGGCGGAGAATCTCGGCTTCCGCCACCTCAGAAGTCAGGGCGCCGAGGTCGACGATCGGGAGGGCGATCGGCTGGCGCCCCAGGATCCTCTGTTGAGGTTGGCCATCGACGTCGGTAAAGATCGTTCGCAACGCGTCGTGGCGATGGACGATCTCATTCAGGCTGCGAGCGAAGGCTGGCAGATGGAGCTGGCCGCGAATCCGCAGGGCATTCGGCAGGTTATAGGCCGCGCTTCCGTGGCTGAGCTGGTTGAGGAACCAGAGTCGTTCCTGGGCATAAGAGAGGGTGCCCTGCTCCTCCTCGGTAGCCCGTCGAAAGAGAATCTCAGCCAAGGGATAGGCCTGCTCGGATTTGCGATCGAGGTCCGCGGCGAGCTCTTCAAGACTTGACGCTTCGAAAAGTTCGCGGAGGGACAGCTCCACTTGCAAAGTCGCGCTCAGCCGGGTCAGAACGCGGGTCGCCAACAGGGAGTGGCCACCGAGGGAGAAAAAGCTGTCCTCAAGACCCGCCGACTCGATCCCCAACACCTCTTGCCAGATGGTCGCAACGGCCTTCTCGGTCAAGGTCCGCGGCGCCGTGGATTGCTGACGAACGGTCGTCACCGCGGGTAGCGCCCGAACGTCGATTTTGCCGTTGGCATTGAGCGGCATTCGTTCGAGGACGACAAAGACGGCAGGGACCATGTAATGGGGCAGCTTGCGCAGCAGGTGGTCCCGTAGCTTGGTGGTCCAAGTCGACTTCTCGGCGTCTGAGAGTCCTGCGGCGGGGCCGGTGGCGGAGGCGGTGACGTAAGCCACCAGGCGAGTGGAGCTGGGGTCACCGTCGTCGCTGCGGGTGCGAACCGCCACCTTGCCGACCTCGGCATGATGGCCGAGCACCGCCTCAATTTCGCCGATTTCGATGCGAAAACCATGCACCTTGACTTGGCGATCGACACGACCGAGATACTCGATCAGGCCGCCTGCCCGAAAACGGCCGAGATCGCCACTGCGATATAGGCGCTCACCCACCTCGTCGCCCACCGCATCGGGCATAAAGGCCGCCGCGGTCTGCCGTGGGTCGCCGCGGTAGCCCCGCCCGGGACCGGCACCCCCGATCACGATTTCGCCAACAACTGCAATCGGAACCCGGTAGCCGCGGGGGTCGAGAAGATGAATTCTCAGGTTTTGTGCCGGACGGCCGAGGGGCACCGTCGAAGCGCCAATCTCTGACGGCTTCCGCAGCTGGTACTGAATCACGTGATCGGCGCATTCCGAGGGGCCGTAGGCGTTGAGCAGCGGGACGCCTGGATAGTGTTTTAGCCAGCGCTTCGCGAGTGCCGGTGGCAGGGTTTCGCCGGTGGAAATGACCCAACGCAGTCGCGGAAGAGGTGGGGGTGCCTCGCCCAGCAACTCGATCTCATCGAGCATCGCCCCGAGCAACGAAGGAACGAGCTGGAGGAAAGTTATGCCCTCATCCTTCACCTCACGAAAGAGGGCCAGCGGATCATGAGCAATCGCATCCGGGACGATGCGCACCGTCGCACCCACGATCAGGGGCCCGAAAAACTGCCAGGTCGAGATATCGAAACATTGGGAGGCCGTCTGGGCGATGATGTCGTCGGTATTCGGTGCGTAATACTCGAGTTTGGATTCGAGGTGATTGGTCAAACCCCGCTGAGTCACCATCACGCCCTTGGGAGTGCCGGTCGAGCCGGACGTGAAGAGGGCGTAGCCGAGGTCGTGAGGGTGGCTGCGAAAGACCGGCACGGTGGCTTGGGATCGGCGGCCGGTGGTTTGGGTCAACTTGTCGAGGGTTCTCACCCGCGGCCGTCGATCGGTAGGGATCCGCGCCAGAATCGCATCCACGCGATCACGGTACCGCTCGGCGACCAGGAGCAGCTGGATGCTGGCGCCTTCTAAAATCTGGCGGATGCGGCGATTCGGGTGAGCCGGGTCGAGAGGCAGATAGGCACTGCCGAGTCGATAGAGCGCCAGGGTCGTGGTGAGGAAATCGAAGCTGCGGTCAGCGAGGATCGCTGCCAGGTCTCGAGTCACATCCGGGGCGAGACTTGCAGCCGCCAGCTCGGCGCGCCGATGAAGCTCACGATAGGTCAACCGGGCGTCTCCGCAGGTCACCGCCGTCGCGGTCGGTCGCCGCTGCGCCTGGTCTCGGAAAAGGTCGTAGACGGAACGGTCGGTGTCGGCGACGCCTGCCATCGCCATCGGACGGCGGGTATCGGTCCACTCGAATCGGAGCAGTTGTTGCTGGGCGGGAGACAGCAGTGGGACGGTTTGCCAGGCGCCGTCGGGATTCTCGGCCATCGCCGTCAGCACGCTCTTGAATTGCCGGAGCATCCTCCTAAGGGTGGTGGTGTCGAAGAGGTCTCGGTCGTAGTCGAGGGTGCCGCGGAGCCCGCCGTCCGCTTCTTCGATCATGAACAGCAGGTCGTAGTGGATGGCGTCGCGCTGAGTCTCCCGGGCCGCCAGGCGCAGATCCTTCAGCGTGAGCACCGTCTCAGGTGTGTTTTGCAGGATGAACGCCACCTGAAAGACCGGGGTCAGGCTCGGATTGCGCGCCAAATTCAGTTCTTCGACCAATTTTTCGAAAGGCAAATCCTGGTGGGCGTAGATTTCGAGGGCGGTCTTTCGAACTCGCGCGAGACATTGGTTCCAGGTCCACTCCCGTGCCAGTTGGGTGCGAAGCGGCAGGGTGTTGGCGAAGAAGCCGATCAGATTCTCGACCTCGGATCGATGACGATTGGCGATCAAAGTGCCGACCGTGACGTCGGTTTGATGGGCTAGGCGCGCCAGCAGAGTCTGCCAGCCGGTCATCAAAACCATGAACAGCGTCGCGTCGGTGCCATGGGCCAGGGCGCGGAGCGCGTCTGTTGGCTGCGCTGGCCACTGAAAGAACCTTCGTCCGCCGCGATACCGTCGTGTGGCTCGGCGGGGACGATCGAGCGGTAGCGTCAGCAGGTCCGGAGCCCCTTGGACCTGCGCCTTCCAGAATTCCAGCTCCTGTTCGAGAACCTCTCCTTGGAGCCAGTGGTGTTGCCAGAGGGCAAAGTCCGGATATTGGATCGGTAGCGTCGGTAGAGAGGGGCGGTGGCCGTCGACAAAGGCGTGATAGGCGGTCCCGATCTCCTGGGTCAAAAGCCCCAGTGACCAGCGGTCGGCGGCAATGTGGTGCACCGTCATGAGGCCGAGATGGTGCCGCGGCGCAAGTCGCAGCAAGGTGAAGCGGAGTAAGGGATCCCGGTCGAGGGCAAAGGTCCGGCGCCCTTCCTCGTGGGCTAGCTGCCTGCCTTCCGTTTGCCGATCCTGGACGGACAAAGAGCTCAAGTCGACGATCGGGAAGGTCCGAGGGACGAAGGGATCGACGACCTGCACCGAGTCGCCGCCCTGCAACCGAAATCGAGTCCGTAGGGCCTCGTGCCGCCGCAGCACCTCGTTCCAGCTGGCGGCGAGCGCGGTGACGGAGAGATCACCGGTCAACGAAACTGTTGTGGGTAGGTTGAAGAAAGGGTTGTCCGGTTGCAGATGACAGACGAACCACATACCTCGCTGAGCGAACGACAGCGGCAAAGCTCCATCCCGAGGGCCGGCGACGATCGGTGTCGGCGTTGGACTGCGTTCTTCCGCCGTCTTGAGTTGTTCGTCCAGCAACTCTGCCAGGCCTGCGACGGTGGGTGTCTGAAAGAGCTGTAGGACCGGCAGCTCGACGTCGAAGGCGGCGTGGAGCCGGGACAGGAGCATCGTGCCGAGCAGGGAGTGGCCACCCAAGCCGAAGAAGCTGTCGTGAATGCCGACTCGCTCGAGACCGAGTAGCTCGACGAAGATTCGAGCGACCCGACTCTCGGTCGGATTGCGGGGGGGAGTGTCGGTGACGGCTTCGGCCTTGGCGTCGGGTCTCGAGGCGTCCGCGATTCGGCGCTCGATTTCAGCCACGTCGAACAGCTCGCGGGCGATGCGGTCGAGGTGTTGAGATCGCGGCGGCGCCACCGTGCCGCGGGTCTTGGCTGCCTTACCCTCAGCGCGGTCCGCGGTACCCGTGACCGGGTCTTCCGGCGCCTTCAAGGCCGTCGCTGCGGCCACCGGGGTGGGAATGGCAAAGATGGAGCGTGTCGACTCGGGGATCTCGAAAGCGCCGCCCACCTTGCGCAGAAAATCGAAGATGGGTTGATTCCTGGCGGATGGCACGGCCATCACGTCGACCCGCGCCAGGCCGCGCCGTTTGGCTTCCGCTCCGAGCTCGGCCAACAGGTGGTGCTCGACTCCGCGGCCGAGAACCCTGCAGCTCAAGAGAAAGGTGTCGACTTCGAGCGCCGACTCACGCGGCGCGAAGAGGACGACGCCCACCAGTCCGTAGTCGCCAAAGCGATCCCGGACCTTCACGGCGTGGCCATCCAGTGCGCCGGAGTCCAAGAGGCTCCGGATCTCGTGCTCCTGTCGCCGGATCCCCGAGGCATTGAATTGATTCGTTCGTTGGGTCAGCTGAGCGACCCGTGGCAGTCGGTCCGCGAGGATGGGGCCGGCTTCGATCTCGAGCTCAAGACCTGCCAGGAAGTCGGCGTAGCTGGTGGCAGTTTGTCGATAGTGCTCACGCTCCTGCCGTTGGCGATAGAGCGAAGACCTTTGGCGATCTTCCTCGGTGGTGCGCAGCTTGTCGAAGGCCCAGAAGTGGCGCAGGGTCCGTGGTATGTCCACCTCATCGGTCGGCACTTGCAGGACCAACACTTCGGGACAGCCAGCGCGGACTTCAGCGCATTCGACCGGGTTGTCATCGATGAAAACGAAGCTGTCGAGACCCAGATCCAGCTCGGCCGCCAGACTGTGTAGATTCTCGGACTTGGCAGACCAATTGATTCTCCAGGCCGTCAAGTGGTCTCGGCGCAGCGGGAAGTCGGGGCGCTGATCGAAAGTTGCCCAGACATCTGCTTCTCGATTTTTGCTGGCCAGCGCCAGCAAGACTCCGCGATCCCGTTGCGCCAGGATGAACTCCTGAAGCTCCTGACGCGCCGGATCGAGGACGACGCCGAGGGGGCCGTCTTCCGCGCACACCCCCTGCCAGAGAGTCTGGTCGCAGTCGAGCACGATGACCTTGATCGGAGGCTGAATCAATGCGTGGACTTTGCGTGCGATCAGAGTCCCGAGGGCCGCGAAACCGCTGGCGGTGAACGGGACGTGGCCGATCTGATCGGCATAGGCGTCGTCCATCGACGCGACCGGATAGAGCGCCTCCTGCTCTTTGGCACGGACTAAGTAAACGTTGGAGAGCTCCTCGATGCGATCGCGAAACCGCCGATCGAGAGCCTGGCAAAGGCCCTGGAAGAGCTCGACGTCTCGAGCAACGTCCGAAGTGGGTGCGAGCACCGTGAACACTGGCGCCGGCAAGCGAGTGGCGGTCAGCACGTCGAGGAGATGGTCGGCCTGGCGCTCGATGGTCTCGAGGATCGACGGATCCGCGAGTCGCTGGGGGATCCGGTCTGCGAGCCTGCCACCGTCGCGACGATCACGGCCCCAGTCTTCGAACCGGATCAGGATGACATTGACGCCGTCGTTGTTTTCAGCGAAAAGACTGCCAGGATCCAGCAGCTGTTGGAAAACCTGATCGTAGGGAGCAAAGACGACGTCAGCTGGGATGTCCAGTTGCCGCATCCAGAATCGCAGGGAGTCACCCAGGGGCTCGTCGGTGAAGGTGCTGCTGACAACGATCGAGCGGCGCCGGGTCCGGGCTCTGGAAGCTGTCGCCTGGGCAGCGAGATCTGCGCCCAGGGGCAACTCGTCAAGGACGATGTGAGGCGAACGCACGAATTTTGCCAACGCCGCTTGAAAGGTCTCGGCGAAAGCATGGATCGTCGCGGCCTCAAAGAGGTCGACGTTGTATCGCAGGTAGCCGTCCACGTCGTCGCCACGATCCACGAGCAGGAGGTCGAGATCGTTCCACGTGCCGATTTGAACCTCGGAGTGTTCGACGTCGACACCGTCAAAAAGGACCTCCGGAAGAACACCGTCATAGAGGTTGAACATCACCTGAAAGAGCGGCTGCAAGGTGGAATCGCGATCTGGGCGCAGATCCTCGACAATCCTCTCGAACGGCAGATTCTGATGGGCAAAAGCGTCGAGCGACGCTTCATGGACCTCCTGGAGAAAGGCTTCAAACGTTCGGTCGCCCCGGGGCCGGTTGCGCAGCAAAAGGGTATTGACGAAAAAGCCGATCAATCCTTCGAGCTCGGTGACATGCCTCCCCATGACCGGCGAGCCGAGAACGATGTCGTCTTGACCGGTGTAACGGTAGAGCAGCGCATTGAAGGTCGCGAGCAGGACGTTGTAGAGGGTGGTCCCCTGGCGGCGAGCCAAGGCTTTGGCGGCGTTAACGAGCTCTTCAGGCAGTCCGAACGCCAGACGTCCGAATCGAAAAGTGGGGGTTGCCGGCCGTGGGTGATCGGCAGGAAGGTCGAGCTTCGGCGGCGCTTCCGCGAGTTGTCGGCGCCAGAAGTCCAGTTGCTCGTCGAGGACTTCACCGCGCAGCCAGCGGTGCTGCCAGACGGTGAAGTCGGCGTATTGCAGGGGTAGCTCGGGCAGCTGGGGAGCGCTTCCGGCGGTCAGAGCGTTGTAGAAGATCGAAACTTCCTTCATCAGCACGGTGACCGACCAGTTGTCGGCCGCGATGTGATGCAGGGTGAGGTGGAGGCGATGGCGATCCGTGTCTGTCTTCACAGCGATGCCGCGCAGGAGCGGTCCCTGCTCGAGGTCGAAGGGCCGCAGCGCTTCGAGTCGCTCCAGCCACTTGCTCTGGTGCCGTCGATCGGGCTCGGCGAGTGCCGTCAGGTCCACGCGTGCTAAGTCGAAGCCCATCCCGGACCGGATCCGTTGCACGGGCTGGCCTTGGGAGAGGTGAAACGTCGTACGCAACGCCTCGTGGCGATCCACGATCCAAGCCAAGGCGCCTTCTAAGCTAGCCAGCCGCAGCGCCCCGGTGAATTGGACCACCATGGGAATGTGGTAGGCCGCGGAGCGGGGTTGGACCTGGTGGAGAAACCACAAACGTCGCTGCGCGAAGGACAAAGGCCATGGTCCTTGCCCGCCGCGCCGTGGAATGGCTGGCCGCGCCGATGCTGGTGAGCGCTGGCGGTGAGCATTCTGCAGCCGCCGACGCAGAAACTCGAGTTGCGCCGGCCCGAGCTCTGTGAGATCGATCGATGCGGTGGATGCCATGGATGGATTCCTCGAGGGGATCAGGGCAGCGTGGCCGGGGCGGTCTCCGTGACGTTTAACGGCTCGATGGCGACGATCTCGTCCGAGTTGCGGAGATAAATGCGGCCGCCGGCGAAGCTCGGGGGGGTGTCCGTGGGCGCGCCGGGAGTCAGGACCCGGTGTCGTGCCTTTTCGCGATAACCCTCGGGAGTCGCCTCGACGATGCGCAGCAGGCCAGCCGCCTGTGAGATCACCACCAGGTGACCATCGACGACGATCAGCGAACCTGGGTAAATCTTTTCGCGCCAAACGGTTCGTCCCGTCGCGGCTTCGACACAGACGAGGTATTCGCCGCCAAAACCGTAGACGTGCTCTCCGAAGGCCAAGGTGTGGAGATTCACTGGATTGCCGCCGGCCCGGACATCCTCGGTGATCCAGCTGAGCTCCGCTGAGAAAGTCTCTCCCTCTTTGCGGACCACCGCGGTCAAGAACTGATCCCAGGTCGGGACGGCAACCCGCTGGCCGGCCAGCGCGAACGGCATATCAAACGACAACGAACCGACGATGTCGTCCGGTGCAGGATTGGGGAATCGGAAGTTCCACAGCAGTTGGCCGTCTTTGGCTCGTAAGCCGTAGACGCCGCTGGTACGTCCCTCGATGTCGTGAACCAGGATCTGACGGACATCCCCGAGGGTGGCGAGGGCAGGGGAGCTACGGACCGCTCGTTTGATGCCTTGGGCCGTCCACACGATCGAGCCCTCGGACAGGTCGAAGGCGATGACCCGTTTGTCCGGCTCTCCATTCACCTGCACGATCACCCGGTTGTCGTAGATCAGGGGCGAAGTGAAACAGCCGCTGCGCAGGGCGCCGGTCGCGAACTCTTGGCGCAAATCGTGACGCCAGCGTTCTTTGCCGGTGGCCGCCTCGAGGCCGCGCAGGAGACAGTCGGCGCCCACGGTGATGACCCAGCGGCCATCGTTGGCCGGCGTGGTCGCGATGCCGAATTCATGCTGGCGGGCAGGGATGTCACCGATCGGAGTCCGCCACAGCTCCTCGCCAGTGGCAGCGTCGAGGGCGAACACGGCGATGGTGTCGTCACCCTCCAGGGAAACGACTCGGCCGCCAGCGATCGCTAAGGCGGAGATCCCGGTTCCTACCGGTCGTCGCCAGCTCTCTCGCAGCACAAAAGGGGTCTCAAAAGTGCCGACCGCCGAAGCGGTGCCGTCACGGTTGGGCCCGGCCCAGTGGGGCCAGTCGATGCTCGCTGCCACCTCCTCACCGGGATCGGCGGCGTCGAGCGTTCCTGGCGAGAAGAGGATCCCTAGGACAAGAATCGAAGACCAAGAATTTCTGGTGTTGATGGCTCTCTCCTGGATGGGGTTCTAGGGTTCCTCGTCGACCAGCTCGAGTTGCACCATTTCTTCGCCATTGCGCAGCAAGAAATGGCCGTCGACGTAGGTCGGTCCGGTGACGGTTCGCGCTCCAGGGGTAAAGACCGTGGTCTCCAGAACTTTCTGGAAACCGCTGGGCGCGGCCTCGATGAGATGAAAAATCCCTGACTTCTGGCCCAGCACCGCGAGGTGTTTGCCGACCAGGATCAGATTGGACTCATAGATCTTCTGCTTCCAGACCACCTCGCCGGTCTTGGCGTCGAGGCAGCTCAAATAGGTGCGGTCCATGCCGAACAGGTGGCCGGCGTGATAGAGGACGGGGGTATAACTTGCCTTGAGGGTGGGTGTTTTCCACTGTTCTTCCACCTCGAAAATGCCGTCCTTCTGGGAGATCTTGAGCAGCGTGGTCTCGGCCCAGGAAGAGAAGGCAATGCGGTTGTCCGGAAGCATCGTCGGGCCTTTGAGCGGGCCGCCGGTCACCGGCTGAGTCCACAAGACCGAACCCGTCGACGGTTCCAGCCCGAAGATCCGATCGGTGGTGATGCTGACGATCTGAGGTGTGGATGCGAGGGTCGTCAGCAGGGGAGACGCGTAGCTGTTCTGCTCCGCTGGACTCGAGGTCCACACGGTGGCGCCGGTCGCTGGGTCGAGTGCGACCAGAGTCTGCTCGGCGCTTCCGACTTGCACGATCAGGTGGTTCCCGACCGCCAACGGCGAGCTGGCATAGCCGTAGTTGGGCGCTTTGCCGTTGAAAGCAGCCGGCAAATCGATCTTCCAGAGCTGCTCGCCGGTCCCGGCGTCGAAGGCCAATAGGTTGCCGAAAGGATCGAGCACGAAGACTCGGTCGTTGTGGACGAGGGGACTCGACAGCAGGCCATCGTCGGAGCCCATGAGTCCGGGATGAGACGGACCGATCGAGGTGCGCCAGATATCCTTGCCGGTGCCGAAATCGAAGGCGATGATGTGATCGATTTGCTCCTTCGACGGCTGCTCATTCGAAGCCACGGTGTAACCGCGATCCCCGACCACTGCGATCTCGGCGTAGCCTTTCCCCAGGGGGCGCCGCCAGACCTCCTTCAGCTTCGTGGTGGGTCCGATCTTCAACGTCTCGGGAACGCTGGCGCTGCGCTCGGGCCCCCAGAATCCTGGCCATTCCCCTTGGCTCGTGACTCCTTCAGCCCAGGCCGCTCCGCTCACCGCCAGGCAAGCGAGAATCAAGAGGCCGACCCGTGCCCGTTCCGCCCCTGCCCGTGCAGTTGTGTGACCACGACTCATCTCGCGTCTCCTGTGGATCTGCGGCGGCTAGATCCGTGACGGGCACGGATGCGCCTGCGGGCAAAGGCCTGCTTCTGTCGAGCAGCCCGGCCCGGGGTAGGACAAGATCTCTCGAGTGGCGTCGGCACCCGATAGAGCCGTCGAGGATCGACGGCAAAAACGTTGTACATCACCGACCCCGCATAGAGCGGGTCCTGCTCGACGACCGTGCGGTAGCCGCGATCTTCGAGTAACTTTCGGACGGTTGCCAACTCGCCGTCGAGGTCGTGCACCTCCATGGCGATCTGGCGCACCTTCGGCCAATCCGCGTCGGATAGACCCTGCAGAACTTCCAGCTCGCTCTTCTGGACGTCGATCTTGAGCAGGTCGATACTCTCGACATCCTCCTGTTCGAGGATCTGTGACAGAGGCCGCAGAGGGCAGTCGAATTCCATGCGGGTAAAGCGGGCGTCGAGGAAGTCCTCAGAAGTGGAAAGACCTTCGGCCTCGGTATCGCCAGCCTCTTCCTGGTTCGCCAGGACCACGCGCAGCACGTCTTTCTCTTCCTGCTCATCACCATGGAAAGACGACATGCCGGAGCTGTAGGGATAAAACGTCAGTCGGGCGTTTTTGGCGGTGTCTGAGATGCCGCAGCGAAAGAGCTTGCAATCGCCCCCGTATCGGGCGGCGTTGTAGTGCAAGATCTCGAATAGAGGGGGCGCGGGTTCGAAGGTGTAGGTCCGGAGATGCCGGTACGTCTGGTGGAGGAAAACCGTGAAAAGGCCGATGTTGCCGCCGACGTCGAACACACAGGCGCCGTCCCACAGGCTGATGCCGTGCGAGAGATAGACCCGGTGGGCGAAGATGTCGTCGTAAATGTGCTCGGTTTCCTTGGCACTTTGACAGGCGATCTCCAGGCCGTTCGGCAAGGTGCACAGACGTTGGGGTGCCGACGGAGCCACGGCTTTCGGATCGAGTGGCAGGCTGCCTTCGAGGTGAGGCTGGAAAGATGCGAGAGCGCTGAGACTCATGTTCGTCCTACCTTGGGTTTCGAACGGTTGGGCTTGCGGGCAAAAGCCTGGCGGCGGCGAGACATGCGGTTCTTGATCTGCTGCTGTCTCGTCCGTCGCGCTGCGGAGTCGGATTCGTCAAGATGCTTGGCGAGGGAGGCCACGGTCGGGTGTCGCATGAGATCCACCAGCGAAACCTCGCGGTCGAGAGCTGCTCGCAACTTGCCGTGAGCCTGCATCAGGAGCAGCGAGTTGCCGCCACTCTCGAAGAAGTTGTCAGTCACCGAGATCTCTTCGCCGCCGAGCAGTTCCCGCCAGACGTTGGCGATGGTCTGTTGAAGAGCCCCGGAGGGAGCCACCACCGGCTCTCGTCGAACCTGGGGGCCAGAGAGCGAGCCTGAGTTAGGCGCCGGTAGCGAGCCGCGATCGACCTTGCCGTTAGGCAGCAGCGGCAAGCTGTCGAGCTGGACGATGTGGGCCGGCACCATGGGACCCGGCAACTCTGCGGCCAGGGCTTGGCGCAGTCCTTCGGGGGTCAGCGACGAGGAGGCTTTGGCGGCGCTGGGGGAGGAAGATGCGGCAAATTCCCGCGTCCCCGAGCGCCTGGCGTAGAGCATGTAGACCGCATCGATCTGGTCGGCCACCGGAATGAACTCGTCCGCATCGAGTTCGAAACCCTGCCTTTCCAGCAACTCGGTCGCCGCCCTTAAAAGTTCTTTGGAGTGAATCTCGAGTGCGATCTGGCGGATCTTGGGCCAGTCTTCGGCGGCGATGCCCCGCAAGACCTCGAGCTCGGCACCTTCGACGTCGATTTTTAGATAGTCGATGCGCTCCACCGAATGCGCACGGAGGACGGCTGAAAGAGGGACGAGGCGGCACTCGTGGATCTCGCTGACCAGGTAGTTGTCCACCAGGTCTTCCAGCTCCTCTTCCGTCGGGAGTTTGATGTCGTCGCGTTCGGCGGTGGTCCGTTCCAGCCACGACCGGATGATCGAGCGGGTGGTCTCGCGGTCCTGGTCGGATAGATGGCCCGATAGGCCAGCCATCTGTGGGTAGAAAGTGAAGGGAACCGTCTCTTCCCGCGCGCCGATTCCGAGGTTGAAGATCTCGGCCGTCGGGCAATAGGTCTGCAGGTTGGCAGCCAGCACCTCGAAGGTGGTCGGAATGGGCTCGAAGGCGAAGACCCGAGGATTTCGGGCCTGCTGGTGGGCAAAGAGGCTGAACAGGCCGATATTTGCTCCGACATCGAAGATCACCGCATCGTCAGGCAGGTGCACGCCGTGACGGCGATAGACGTCTGCCTCCCAGATCTCCCGGTAGATGGCGTGGGTCTGGGGGCTGGTGAGTTGGGCGACCTCGACGCCGAACGGCAGGCGGTAGCGGTTCTTGCCGGCGAATAGCTGTTGCTGCTTCTTGGGGTCGGGGTCTTGCAGGTAGCCCTTCTCGGTGACGGACGGCACGACGTAAGCCACCAACTGAGGCTCGCCAGAGCGATCTGTCCGAGCCATCACCAGAGCTTCGCGAACCTTGCTTTGGCGCTGCAAGGCGACCTCGATCTCTCCCAGCTCGATGCGATGGCCGCGCAGTTTGATCTGGTGATCGAAGCGGCCGAGATACTCGGGCCGACCATCGGGGCGCAACCTCACCAAATCGCCGGTCCGATAGAGGCGCAGTCCCGGCGTTGCGGTGAAGGGGTCGGGCGCGAAGCGCTCGGCGGTGAGAGCCGGACGCTGGTGATAGCCCTGTACGACCCCTTGGCCACCGATCAGCAGCTCTCCAGAAACGAGTGCCGGCACCGGGTCACCCCGCCCGTCCAGCACCCGCAAATCGGTGTTGTTGATGGGCTGACCCAGGGTCACGGGACCTTCCGCCTCGATCTGGGCCACCGACGACCAGATCGTGGTCTCGGTGGGGCCATACATGTTGAGCAGGATGCCCTTCTCGAGCCGTGAGACTAGATCCTTCGCCAGATCCGGAGCCAGGGCTTCACCGCCGACCATCAGGACCCGGAGCTCAGCGAGGGCGGCGTTGGCTTCCGGATCGGCGAGCAGGGCGCGGGCCAAAGAGGGGGTGCATTGCAGGTGAGTCACACCCCGGCGCAGGATCTCAGCGGGAATCGATTGGTCAGCGCCTGTCTCCCGGTCCGAGCTTTCGGCCGGCAGATCGGTCGCCGCCTTCACTTTCAGAAGGTCCTCGAGGCTGGCGAGGACCGTGTCGGTCTCGACACCAAAATCCACCAGACAAGCCACCTCGTCGACCCCGATTTCCTTGAGCTGGTCGACCCTGTCGAGGCATTCCGCCGGCGTGCCGAAGAGGCCACTGGTCTCGAAGTAGCGATCGAAGGCGCGAGCGAGGAGGAGGCGCATGTCCTCGTCGTTCATGCTTTCCAGATCCTGCCCCGCGGCCATGCTCTTCATCAGACCGAAGGAGGTGCGCAGATATCGGGTGAAGGGCGAGCGCACCGTCTCCCGGACCCGATCCCGGTCGTCGCCTACGAAGGTGTGGAGCATGAGGGTGACATGACCGCGCCCTTCCGCTCCGCTGGTCAAATACGCTTGGCGGTAGGCGTCAATCTTTGCTGCCACCTCCTCCAGGCTCTGGCCGAGGAGATGCGTCAGGACACCACATCTCATGCGTCCGGCATCCGCGAAGGTCTCGGCGGAACCGGCGGCGGTGATCCAGAGGGGCAGCTCGGGTTGGATCGGGGGCGGCAGGATACTGACTTCAGCCTCTTGGCCGACGCCGTTTGGAAGCGCGATCGTTTCGCCCCGCCACAGGGACCTTAGGGTCTCGACGTTGCGGCGCACGATCTCTTTGCGATCGCGGTAGTTGTCGGGGGCGAGCACGAAGTCGTCGGGCTGCCAACCGGAGGCCATCGCGATGCCGATCCGGCCGCCGGAAAGGTTGTCCACTACCGACCATTCCTCCGCGACCCGTAACGGATGATGTAGCGGGCTGACGACGCTACCGGCGCGGATTTGCAACCGCTGGGTGAGGGTCGCGAGGGCGGCACTGATCACCGAGGGGTTGGGGAAGAGCCCTCCGAAGGCGTGAAAGTGGCGCTCGGGGGTCCAGACGGCCTCGAATCCTTCGCGATCGGCAAACTTCGCACCCTCGAGCAGCAACCGATATCGCTCTGAGGGGTCCTGGTCCACGTCGCTCGAGAAATACATCAGACTGAACGTGATCTTTTGTTGGGGGAGACGGCTGGCTAAGGAGCCTTGGGTCGCTTCTCCCAGGCTGGAACCGAGGACGACGGTGTAGCCACGGGTCAGGGTGTAGAGCAGCTCGAGGACAGAGATGTCGAAGGAGATGCTGGTGACCGCAAGCCAGCGGCGTGCGAGATCGCCTTTGCTGACTCGTCCGAGGCGGTGATCCATGGCGTTGAAAAAGTGACGCACCGCGGCGTGTGGCACGACCACACCCTTGGGCTTACCGGTGGAACCGCTGGTATAGATCACATAAGCGGGCCAGGTGGCTTCGATCCTGCGCTCCAGAGGAGTGGTCGGCCGTCTGGCGACCTGCTCTGCTTCCCCTTCCAGGGTGACCACCTGGCAACTTTCGAAGGCACCTCGAAACAGGCTTCGAAAGGAGCCTCGCGTCAGGATCAGGGAGGCGTCCGAGTCGTCGGCCATGTTGCGTAGCCGTTGGGCCGGATAGGTCGGATCCAAAGGCAGATAAGCGGCACCGGTCTCGAGCACCGCCCACAGGGCGACGACCAGATCGACCGAGCGTTCGAGTGCGATGCCCACCACGGTCTGAGGGCCCGCGCCCAAGTCGATCAAATGGTGAGCCAATTGATGGCATCGAGTCAGGAGCTGGCTCCAGGTCAGCTCCTGATCGGCAAAAAGAAGGGCGATTTCGTTGGGCGTCCGTTCGGCCTGTGTGCTCAGGGCCGCGGGAAGGAAGAGTTCCGCGTGCGACCGGGCGTGAGTGTCATTCCATTCCTGAAGCAACTGGTGGCGCTCCCCTCGACCGAACAAGGAGAGATTTTCAAGAGCGGTGCCTGGGGCCGTCGCGGCCTGCTCCAGGAGGCGCGTGAAGGCGCTGGCGAAGCGACGGGCGCTGGTGGGATCGAAGAGATCGGTGCTGAACTGCAGGCTGCCAACGAGGGCGCCGTCCGAAGTCGCGGCGAACTGTAGCGTCAGATCGAATTGCACGGGCCGTCGAGGTAGGCGGAGGGATTCGAGTTCGAGGTCGGCCCAGGGTAGAGCTTGCGCGTCGCCAGCGACCTCACTGCCTTCGCCGAGGGCGAACAGATCCAGCGCTGCCGGCCCCGGCGAACGGTGAACAACAAGCATCGTCTGGAAGAGAGGGGAGCGACTGGGATCCCTTTCTTCTTGGAGTTCTTCGGCCAGCAGGGCGAAGGGATAACGCTGGTGGGCAAAAGCCGAGAGCGCAGTGCCTCGGACTTGATCCAGGTGTTGGTCGAAACCTTCCTGGGTAGCAAATCTCTGGCGTAGCACGATGGGGTTCACGAAGTAACCCAGTACTCCAGCGAGCTCGGCATGGTGGCGTCCGGCGGTCGGGCTGCCGACCCAAATCTCCGATTGACCACAGACGCGGTGGAGGAAGGCTCCCCAAGCGGTCTGGAGAACCATGAAGAGAGTGGCACCAGAACGCTTGGCCAGGGCGCGCGCCTGCTCCGTGGTGGCTTGCGCGACCGGGAAGCTGACCGAATCTCCGGCAAAACCCATCACCGCGGGTCGCGGTCGGTCGGTGGGTACTTCGAGATTGGGGATAGGCCTGTTCAGAACGCTTTTCCAATAGCGGCCGGCAGCCTGCCCTTCGCTGCTCTCCAACCAGGACGCTTCGCTAGCGACGGCTTCGGAAAAATGTCGATCTGGAGGGTCTCCGGGACCCGCCCCCGCGCCCGTTTCTTGAGCGTAGAGCCGGCCCAACTCCTCGATCATTCGGGAGATCGACCAAAAGTCCGAAACCAGGTGATGGACCACCAGGAGCAGCAGGTGCTGCTTGGGACCTCGCCGATGCAGCTCAACCCGGAGTAGGGGGCCGTGGGCCAGGTCGAAGCTCTGGAAGGCCTGCTGACGTAACTCGTCCACCACTTCCGATTCGGCGGCGCCTGAGGCATCGACGCGGCGAATGAATGGTGGCGCGGAGGTGATGGTTTGGTGCAGGGTCCCGTCCCGGTCCTCGACCACAGCTCGCAACATGGGGTGCCTATCGGCCAGCCGGAGCACTGCCTGTTCGAAAGCGGCGCCGTCGAGCTCGCCTCGCACTCGAGCGGCCGCAGCGATGTTGTAAGCGCCCCCCGCGGTTGCCAGGCGCTCGATGAACACCAGAGCATGCTGTCCGCGGGACAAGGGAAAGGTCTGCGGCGCCAGGCTGTGAGGCGCGGGCCGATGAGACGTGGGCCGGTGAGGCGCGGGTCGCTGAGATCGGTGGGATGGACGATCGCTGAGGCGTGGCGACCACTCCACCGCGAGCTGCCGCAGGCTCAGGCCCGCCATCAACTCGTCGAGGTCGGGAGCAATACCCAGCTCCTTCTGCACCGCGTGACCCAGCTCCACCGCGCCCAGGGAATCGAGGCCTTGAGCAGGGAGGGACTTATCGGCATCGATCGTTGCGACGCCGAGCAGCTGACCGGCGGCGCGACGGAGAACCCCAGTGATTCTCTCGATGAGTTCCGTGGACGGCTGAGTAGAAGTCGCTGCATCCATCTCTCCATCCGTCTTGGCGCCGGCCTCCGGAGCTGTTTTCGGGGCGGACTTTGTCGGCTTGGGCGGCGCGGTTCGGACGGTCGACCCAGCCAGAACCAGCCGGTCATCGAGATAGGCGTTGTGGCAGGCTCGGCGGCGGATTTTGCCGCTGGAAGTCTTCGGAATCGTGCCCTCGCGTAGCAAGACGACATCGTGAGGCTGGACTTCGTGGGCCATCGCCACCGCCTCGCGAATGGCATCCCGCAGAGTTTCGAGAGCCTCCGCGGCATGACGGGAAACCTCCTGGGCGACGACCAGGCTCTCCTCGCCTTCGAGATCGACGGCGAAGGCGGCACCACAACCCGGCCGCAGGGCGGAGTGAGTGGATTCGACGGTTGCCTCGATATCCTGGGGGTAGAGGTTGCGACCGCGCAGGATGATCAAATCCTTGAGACGACCGGTGACAAAGAGTTCTTGGCGGCCGGCTGCGTCCCGGTGTAGGAAGCCCAGATCCCCGGTCCGAAGGAACGGCCCTGAGCCATCCTCGAGACGGGCGTGAAAGGTCTCCTGGGTGGCCATGGGCCGATCCCAATAGCCGTCGGCGACACTGTCGCCCCGCACCCAGATCTCGCCGACGTCGTCTTCAGCGCACACGCGCTTCGTTTCAGGATGAACGACGAGGATCTCTTGACCGGACCAAGCGCGGCCACTGGACACCAGTCGTTGGGCTGGGCTGCGATCGGTGTCTTCGAGTGTCTGTACCCGGTGCCGATCCAGGCAGGTCCGGTCCAGACGGAGCCGGCGAGGCGGCCGATCAACCTCGACGCCGCTGACCAGAAGCGTGCCCTCCGCCAGGCCGTAGCAAGGGTGGAACGCCTCGCGCCGGAAGCCGTAAGGCGCCAGGGCCTCGGCAAACCGTTCGAGGGTGGACGCCCGCACCGGTTCGGCGCCGTTGAAGGCGACCCGCCAACAGGAGAGATCGAGGCCCACATAGTCCGCCGGGTCGATCTTGCGCAGGCAGAGCTCATAAGCGAAGTTGGGGCCGCCGCTGGCGGTGGCACGATGCTCGCTGATCGCCCGTAGCCAACGGATCGGGCGCTGCAGAAACGCGGTGGGTGCCATCAAGACACAGCGGGCACCGACGCTCAGCGGCTGAAGCAGGTTTCCGATCAACCCCATGTCGTGGTAGAGAGGTAGCCAGCCCACCACCACCGAGTCTCGGGTTTGTTGGAAGGCTTGGGAGATCATGGCCTCGTTGTGCAGCAGGTTGCCGTGGGTGACCCGCACCCCCTTCGGGATCGATGTGGAACCTGAGGTGTACTGCAAGAAGGCAAGGGACTCGTGATCCAGTGGGTCCGGATGGACCCAGGCGTCAGCCTGATCGAGGGCAATGCGGTCGGTGGCGAGCCACGTGGCCTCGGCGAGCTCCGGAACGGCCTGGCGGAGCGCAAGACCCGGCTTCACGAAAGCAGCTGGGGACAGGCAGATGGCGGGACGGCAGTCGCCCGCGAGGGCGGCCAAACGACCGACCGGCCGGCGGCGCCGTGGGGGATAGGCCGGGACCGCCACCACGCCGGCGTAAAGGCAAGCCAGGAAAGCGGCGACGAAGTCGAGACCTGGGGGATAGAGCAGCAGTGCGCGCTCGCCTTGGAGGTTGCGCTTCTGTAGCTCTCTAGCGATCGCCCGAACTTGGCGATCGAGCTCGATACCGGTGAGTTCGGTTCCTACCGCTTCACCGTCGTCCAGGAAGGTGAGGACTTTCTGATCGTCGGTCCGCAGACGCCGGTGGAGCCAGGCGGTGAGGGAACGGGGAGCTTCGCCTGCTGACTCTCCCAGGTCCGCCAACCCGGGCTCTGCCACGAGGGTCGTCTCAGGCATCGGCTTGCTCCAGCTCTTGGAGCAGCTCGTCTGGGGAGAGCTCGGCGAGCTCGGAGAGAGCTGCCGCCAGCTCCTCTTGGTCAACATTGGCCGCCTGCTCCTGGACCACTCTGCGGCCTAATTCGGCGGCGGTCGGGGTCTCAAAAAGGGTGCGAAGCGTGATGTCGACGCCGAACTCTTGGCGCAGGCGGGTGATCAGTTGAGTGGCCACCAGGGAGTTGCCGCCAAGGTCGAAGAAGTTGTCGTGAATCCCGACTCGTTTCTCACCCAGCATGTCTTCGTAGAGGCGGACGATCGTTCGCTCGAGATCATTGCGCGGGGCCTCGTAGGGGGCTTGGCTTCCATTGCGACCGGTGCGAAGCGCTGGGCCCGAGCTCAAGAGGGCCAAGTGTTTCGCCGCTCGCTCGCCGGTGAGGCTTTCCATCTCCGCCGCCGCCGCCGCGAAGTCTCGAACCGAGACCAGGATCTGAGGCTCGTCCAGGGCTTGTGTCATCAGTCGATCGAAGGCCTCAGCTCCTTCTCTCGGCAGTAGACCGAAAGATTTTGTGTCGCTCGACGTGCGTCCAGAGGCCACTGCCGCAAAGGGTCGCGAAGGCGTGGGCTCTTGCAGCGTGGTCACGGCGGGTGTTCCCGGCGCCTCGTTCAGGTGGCGTAGGGTGTAGCCACGGGCCTCGAGCACCAGGCGGCCTTCGAGGTCAGCCACCCAGATGTCGCTCACCAGGGTTTCAGCAGACCGTGAGTCCTCGGAGATCTGGAAATGGCATTGCACCGCCGCCGGCATAGGGCCGTAAAGGCGGACTTGGTCATAGCTCAGGGGCAAGTAGGCGCCGGGTCCCAGAACCCGGACGATACCGGTCGCGACGTCGGCCAGAGCAGGATGGAGCGCGAAGTCCTGTAAGTCGTCGGCAAACGCGGTAGAGAGCTCGAGGCGGGCCCAACCCTCGCGTTCTCCATGCCGCAATTCTTTTAATAGACCCGTCCATCTGGGACCGAATTCGACCAGTGGCAAGGTGTCTTCGGTGATTTCCTGGGTCGGCCAGCGTCTGGCTAGCGACGAGAAATTTTGAGTTGAAGGGTCGGACTTCACCGGCAGGGTTTCGAGGCGTCCGGTGGAGTGTTCGACCCACGGGCCGGCGGTGTTTTCGGCGCTCTCGACGCGGAAGGAGAAGGCGCCATCCTCAGACGTCAGGCGTAAGCGCAGGAGTCGTTCCTGAGCGTCATCGAGCTGAAGAGGGTGGGCAAACTCAACATTGCGGAGAAGGACTCCCTCACCGCCGAGTTCCGCGGATGCGGCACGGCAGGCCAGTTCGAGATAGGCGGTCCCTGGCAGCAAACAGAGGCCCTGAAAACGATGCTCCTTTAGAATCCAGTGGTCCGCCGTCAGCCGGCATAGGAAGCTGGCGCCGGGTTCCTCCACGCGGTGGTTCCAACGCGGGAAACTCGGTAGCAGGGGCGAGTCCTCTTCGGGCGAGAGCAGAGCTTCGATGCGCGAAGCCACGCCGGCCTCGGCAGCCTGGCCAACCTCCAGCCAACTGTCCCAATTCACCGACAGAGTCCGAGTGCCGCGGCGCCGAGCGTTGCCTTGAGCATAGGCGTCCAAGAAGGCGTTAGCGGCGGAGTGATCCACCAGACCGAGGGCGCCGGTCAAGGCGGTGAGAGACGAGCAAAGCAAGAGGAAATCCAGCTCGGCATCGCCGAAGACCTGGTCAACGACGCGGGTTCCCGCAACTTTGGGCGCCAGCACCGCGGCCGCGGTCTGACGATCTCTCAGTTGGATGAGCCCTCCCGGCGCCTGGCCGGCGGCGTGAATGACACCATGAATTCGGCCGAAGCGCTCGTCGACGGTGGCGCGCACCGCCTCCATCTGCTGTCGGTCGGTGACGTCACCTTGCAGGACCAGAACTTCAGCCCCCGCAGACTCGAATGTCTCGAGTCGCCGCAAAATCTGGTGGAGCGAATCTTCGGGGGCGAGGGTGGCGAGCAGGTCCGACCATTCGTCTCGCGACGGAAACGGCGAACGCCCGACCAGGGCGAGCCGAGCCTGGTACGACTGCGCCAGATGCTCCGCCAGGGTGAGACCCAGACCACCGAGACCGCCGGTGATGAGGTAAACCCCTCGCGGTCGCAAACGGGTGGTTTCGGCAGTAGCAGCCGGCAGACGGACCGACTCGGTGCTCCGGACCCATCGCCGGCGCCCGCGGATGGCGGTCAGGGACGCCTTGCCGATGAGAATCTCACGAGCCAAGGTCGCTGCCAGCGACGCGGGATCATCCTCCGGGGCGAGGCGGGGCAGGTCGATCTGGCGGCAGTCGATCTTCGGGTACTCTTGTGGGATCACCCGGCAAGGTCCGGCCAGCAGCGCCTGCTCCGGCGTTGGATTCTCGTCGCCGATGACTTCGAAGGCGTCGCTCGACACCGCGGTCAGCGATAGGGGCGTGCCTTCAGCACCCGTCACCGTCTCCCAAGCCTGCACGAGTTGAAGCAGATCGAAGAAGCAAACCCTCTCTGGGGACTCTGCCGACAGGGAGCGCAGGTAGATCAAATGGCGGGGTAAGCGCTGTTTCGCTGCCAGGTCGCGGAACAGGGCCTCGTAGTCTGCCCGGCTGCTTCCGTCGAGGGTGAATCGGTCTTCGTCGACCTCGGAGAAGGGCTGGCCATCGACGGCCAGGATCACCTCGCCGCCAAGTTGCTGGAAAGCTGTCACCAGAGGGTCAGCCAAGCCTTTGGGCTCAGCGTCCGCCGCTAGCACCAGCCACGAGCCCTCAGCGGCCGTGGGCACTGTGGCCAGGGGGCTCTTCTGCTGCCATACCGGAACGCTGAACCAATCCCCAAGATCCAAGCGTTTGTCGAGCGATCGATCAGGGCGGGGCGTCTGCTGCTCGACGGGATCGACCCAATAGCGCTGTCGGTCGAACGCGTAGGTCGGCAGGGGAATTCGGTGGCGTCGCTCCTCTTCGAAGAAAGCTGGCCAGACCGGAGTGACGCCAACGCTCCACAGACGCCCCAGGCTGTGGAGCAAGAAACCCTGAGCATCCTGGGAGTCGTACTCGTGCGGCAGCGATGCGAGCGCGGTGGGGGTCTGATCGGCGCTCTGCAAGACGATGCTCGTCAGGTTTTGACCGGGGCCGATCTCAAGCAAGATCCGAGACTCCTCGAGCAGCTCGCTGACTCCGTCGCCGAATCGGACCGTGCGGCACATGTGCTCGGCCCAGTAATTCGGATCCGTCGCTTCTTCGTCGGTGATCCAAGTTCCGGTGACGTTGGCGACGAAGGGGATTTTGGGGGGCGATAGCTCGACGTCCGTCATCGCTACCCGGAAGGCGTCTAAGGCCGTTTCGAGTTGCCGTGAATGGAAGGCATGCGAAGCCTTGAGACGGCGATGCACGACATCTCTTTCCGCGAGTCGAACAGCGAGAGTCTCGATGGTGTCTGGGGCGCCGGCGACGACGCAGAATGCGGGGCCATTGACCGCTGCTAAGCTCAGCTCTGAGAACGGTGGTTCGTCGAGCAGGGCCCGCACTTCGTCCTCGGGTCGAGAGACGGCGAGCATGGCCCCGCCGGGCCGGCGTTCGATGATGCGGGCCCGTTCGGCGACCAGCTTGAGGGCATCTTCGAGAGAAAAAACCCCCGCCAGGCAGGCGGCAACGTATTCGCCGATCGAGTAGCCGATCATCGACTCGGGACGGATGCCCCAGGCCATCCACTGTTGCGCGAGGGCATACTCGAGCATGAAGAGCACAGGGTGGAGGACCTCGGTGCGGTTCAATCGCTCGGCCTCGGCGGTTGGGGTGACGGCGCCGCGGCCCAGCATGGCGCGCAGATCGGGGCCCTCGTCGACCCCATCTTGCCGACTCGGCGCGAGTCCGGCAGGGTAAAGAACCGTCCTGGGGTCAAAACCGAGCCTCGGTTCAAGAAGGCTCGCCGAGGCGTCGATGGCCTGGCGGAAGACGGGCTCCGATTCGTAGAGCTCGCGTCCCATCCCGACGTATTGGTCTCCGATCCCGGAAAACATGAACGCGACTTTGCGCTCGTTTTCCGGCCGAACGTTGGCAGCAATGAGTTGGCGAGGCTGCTCGCCGCGCAGGACCGAGACGGCTTCTCGACGATCCCGGCAAACCATGGCTCGGCGCAGCTCGAAGTTTCGGCGGCCGCAGGCCAAGGTATAAGAGACATCTCCGAGAGGGGCGTCTTCGCGCTCCAGATGATCCGCCAGACGGCGCATCATCGTGGCCAAGGAGGCATTGCTACGGGCGGAAAGCAAGAGCAGCTGCCAAGGCCGCGAAGGTCCCGATGGCACCTCCTCCGGCGCTTCCTCCAACACCACGTGGGCGTTGGTGCCGCCGACACCAAAGGAGCTGACACCAGCGCGCCGTCGCTGGCCCTTCGGGAGTCGCCATTCCTCGAGCTCGGAGATCACCCGAAACGGGCTCGTCTCGAGACCGAGTTGGGGGTTTGGGGACTCGAAGTGAAGGGTCGGCGGCAGCTGGCGCCGCTGGAGGGCGAGCACGGTCTTGATCAGACTGGCGGTGCCCGCGGCGGCGTCGAGATGGCCGATGTTGGTCTTCACCGAACCGAGGCCGCAGAAACCGACCCGATCGGTGGAGGAGCGAAAAGCTTGGGTGAGTGCGGCGACCTCAACCAGATCTCCCAGAGGCGTGCCGGTACCGTGGGCTTCGACGTAGCTGATCGTCTCAGCGTCGATCTCACCGAGGGCGTGGGCCATGGCGATGACTTCGGCTTGCCCGTCGACGCTGGGCGCGGTGTAGTCGAGCTTGAGCGATCCGTCGTTGTTGGTCGCGAAGCCGCGGATCACCGCTTGAATGGTGTCCCCGTCTTCGAGGGCGTCCTCCAGTCTCTTCAGGACGACCACCGCGACGCCGTCACCTAGAACCGTACCGCGGGCGCCAACGTCGAAGGCTCGGCAGTGACCATCGGGGGCGTAAACACCCTCTTGTTGAAAGTAGCCCGAGAGGTTGGGCACCGTGACGGAAATGCCGCCGGCCAGAACCATGTCGCACTGAAAGCTCAACAGGCTCTGGCAGGCGAGGGCAACGCTGACCAGCGACGACGAGCATGCGGTCTGCACATTGACCGCCGAGCCCGTAAGATTGAGTTTGTAGGCTGCCAGGGTGGCCAGGAAATCTTTGTCGTTGCGGATGCGGATCTGGAGCGGTCCGACCCGCTGCACCAAGTCGTGATTGCCAGCCAGGTTGTGCAGCAGGTAGCCGGTCAGGTTGGCGCCGGCGAAAACACTGATGACACCTCCATAGGTGTCCGGGTCGCAGCCGGCGTGCTCCAGAGCTTTCCAAGACTCCTCAAGGAAGAGCCGGTGCTGAGGATCCATGGTCTCAGCTTCCCGCGGGGTGAGGCCGAAGAACGCGGCGTCGAAGAGTTCGACGTCGTCTAGCACACCACGCGCCTTGACGTAGTTGGGATCTTCCAGGCGTTCGGGCTCGACTCCTGCGGCCGAAAGGTCTGGGTCGGTCAATGAACGAATGGATTCGGAACCCTCACGCAAGTTCTGCCAGTAGGTTTCGAGGTCGGGCGCCCCAGGCAGGCGTGCGCTCATGCCAATGATCGCGACGCCGTCCATGCCGTCGGTGAGATCGTCACGGTCTACCTGCGTTTCCCTGAACTTCTCTTGCGGCATACAGGTCCTCCTTGCGCCCGGTTTTACCCAAAGGCGCTGTCAAACCTCGACCTTGTCCGGGCGTCAGAAAATTGCTCTCGTCCGCGAGCCGTGGGTGCGCCTCGCTCGCAGGTCGAAAGCAGTCTCTTCGACGTTTCGGATCAGGTGGCTTGCTCGGTCATGAAACGAACACTGACGAATGTCGATTCAATCTAGACGTGCTCGAGTGCCAAGACCGTCTTGAGTGCCAACACTGTCTTGAATGCCAACACTGTGGCCCCACCTATTCAGCGACAGGGCGGTCCAGCTCGCTTCGTGGCCCGGAGGGTCGGAACCAACTGCCTGTCGTAAGGAACCTCGAATTGGGTGGTGTGAAGATGGCATCTCGTGTTGCTCGTCCGTTGATGATTGCTAACTTGCACATATATCTATATTAGCGATACATCTTGCGCTTGTCAATTTGACTGGCGGGCACGGAAGGCCACATTCAAGATTTCATCTCATAAGAAGCGGATTCAGTTGCTTTTTCTGGGGATCCTTTCTGTATTTGCGCCGATGATTAATTTTTGGGGAAATTGTTCAAACGGTCGCTGTCCTCGCCGATGCGGCATGTCTGGGCGGCGGTGGAACAAGAACCACCGCCAGATTCACTCATAACGCAAAGCGTCGATGGGATCGAGCTGCGCCGCCCGCCGCGCCGGCGTGAAGCCAAAGACGATGCCGACGGCGGCGGAAAAAGCAAAGGCCAGGAGATTGATCTCGACGTCGAAGACGAAAGGAATTCCCATCGCTTGGGCGAGTCCATAACTACCGGCGAGAGCCAACAAAATGCCGACGAGCCCGCCGACCACCGAGAGCACCAGGGCCTCGACCATGAACTGCAACCGCACCTCCCGAGGCAGAGCTCCAATCGACATGCGAATGCCGATTTCGCGGGTCCGCTCAGTCACCGAAACCAGCATGATGTTCATGATGCCGATGCCGCCCACCAACAGACTGACCGCCGCGACCGCACCGAGCAGCAGGGTGAGGATCTGAGTCGTGGAGCTCAGGGCGTTGGCGATCTGCTTGGTATCGAGGACGGCGAAGTCGTCATCTTCTCCTACTTGGATGCCGCGCCGTTCGCGCAGAACCTCCCCGACGTCGCGCACCACCCGATCGGTGGAGGCGCCGTCGCGCACGGAGATCATCATCATGCCGACGTCGCGACTGCCGACCCGCCCGGCCAGGCGTCGCTGGACGGTGCTGAGCGGTAGAACCACAACGTTGTCCTGGTCGTTGCCCATGGCGCCTTGGCCTTTGCCTTCGAGGGTACCGATGACTTCGCACGACATGCTTTTGAGACGTAGGTTCGCCCCCAAAGGATCCTGCTGCCCGAAAAGCTCGTCGACCAGGGTCGCACCGAGCACGCACACCGGGCGAGCGGCCCGATATTCCGCTTCGGTGAACGGCCGGCCATCGGCCATCGTCCAGCCGGCGACCGAAAAATAATCGACGGTGGTACCGACCGCCTGGGCCGACCAGTTCTCCTGCAAATAGACCGCATTGACGCCCAGGTTCTTGACCGGCGCCACCGCCCGAATGCCCGACACACGTTCGAAGATCGCCGTCGCATCCGAGAGTTGAAAGTTGGGCGCCGAGCTGGCGACCGGCCCCAAGCTGCCGCCGGGTTTGGCCATCACCAGATTGCTGCCCAAGCTCTCGACCTGCGCCGTCACCGATTCGGTGGCGCCTTGGCCGAGGCTGACCATGACGACGACGGCGGCAACTCCGATCACGACCCCGAGGACCGTCAGGAAGGCGCGCAGCAGGTTGCGGCGAATCTCTCTTAAGGCGATTGCCAAAGCATTCAGGAACATCAGGCCACCTCTTTCTGCAGGGCCTGTCGCGGGCGGCATTCATCCGACGCGATCAAGCCATCGTGCACCGTCACGATGCGTCGCCCGTACTCCGCCATCTCGGCTTCGTGAGTGACCATCACGACGGTAATGTTTTTCTTCTCATTGAGCTCGGTGATCAAGCGCATGATCTCGACGCTGGTTTTTGAATCCAGGTTGCCGGTCGGTTCGTCCGCGAAAAGAACCTGGGGATCGGCGGCCAGTGCCCGAGCGATGGCGACGCGCTGTTGCTGGCCTCCGGACAGCTCATTCGACGCGTGGCTCTGCCACGGCAAGAGGCCGACAGCGTCCAGCGCCTGGCGTGCCTTGTCCCGTCGCTTGGCGCGAGGCATCCCGCGATAGAGCAGGGGCAACTCAACGTTTTCCAGCGCGCTGGTCCGCGCCAATAGATTGAACCCCTGAAAGATGAAGCCGAGGTAGTGTCGGCGGATCAGCGCCCGCTGCTCTTTCGACAGTCCTTCGACCGCCCGGCCGCTGAATCGGTAAAGACCGGTGGTGGGGGAGTCGAGACAGCCCAGAAGATTCATCAGCGTCGATTTGCCCGAGCCACTCGCACCCATGATCGAGACGAACTCGCCGTCCGCGATGTCGAGATCAATGCCGCGTAGGGCCTGAAAAGCGGCGGTGCCACGGCCGTAGGTCTTGGTCACGCCGCGCAGCTGGATGAGGGGCGTCGTGGTCATGATGCTTGCTCCAGGATTTCGACCACCACTTCGTCGCCCGCTCGGAGCTCCGGTGCTTGTATCTCGGTCCGTCGACCGTCGGTGAGCCCGGTGGCGACCGGAACGCGTACCAGCGTGCCTTCGCGTAGGGCGTAGACCCCGGAGGCATCGTCTGACGATGGCGGGCGATCGAGCTGTGGCGGCCTCGGTAGAAGGGAGAAGCCTGGCGAGCGCTTCTCCGTCGCCGGCGGTTGAAAGCGTAGAGCGGCTTTCGAGACCACCAGCACGTCGTCGCGCTCGGCGACGCGAACCGTGGCGGTGGCCGTCATGCCGGGACGTAGCTTGAGCGCCTCGTTGGCCACCGCCAGCTCCGCCTCGTAGCTCACGACGTTTTCGATCGTCAGGGATCCGAAGCTGACCTTCTTAACCACCGCTTCAAACTCTGTGTCAGGCCAGGCATCGACGGTGAACGAGGCGACCTGGCCGACCTCGACCTGGCCGACATCGGCCTCCGCCACGTAGACCTTGAGGTCCATCTGGCTCAGATCCTGACCGATGGTGAAGAGCACCGGCGCCTGGAACGATGCCGCGACGGTCTGGCCCGGATCGATCTTGCGGTCGAGCACGATGCCGTCGATCGGCGAGCGAATGATGCTCTTGGCCAGATCTGTTTCTTGGGTGAGCAGGGCAGCTTTAGCCTCGGCAACGCCGGCTTGCGCCACCTCGACCGCTGCGTTGGCCCGTAGCTTGGTGGCACGGGCGGTATCGAGCTCGACTTTCGAGGGAACCTTGCCACCAGACAAGCGGGAGACTTCCTCAAAACGCTCGAGGTCGGCGGTCGTTTCCGCCTGGGTGGCTTCCGCCTGGGCTAGCTGGGCTTCGGCGGAGAGCAAGGCAGCGCGACTTCTCTGTGCTTGCTGCTCGAGCTTGGTGGTGTCGATGACCGCCAGAATCTGGCCTGCTGTGACCTGATCGTTGGAGTCCACCCGAACCTCGGCCACAGTGCCAGAGATCTCGCTGCCGACCTCGACTTGATGGGTCGGCTGCAGGTGGCCGGTGGCGGAGATGGTGGCGACGAGGTCTCGCCGCTCGACCTTCACGGTCTCAAATCTGGGGTCGGTCGACTGGCCGGGGCGCGCCCACAGGACCGCTGCCAGACCGAGACCGGCGAGCAAGGCGGCGATCCTGAGCCCGCGGTTGCGGTTGGGCGTTTTGTCGAGGAGCTGATCAATTTCGTTGGGATTGGGGGTATTTTCAGGCATTGGATTCTCCTTGAGCGGCGCGGTACTGGGTCCCGGAATCGTTCTGAGTCCCCGAGTCCCAGCCGCCGCCGAGTGCGCGGTAAAGGTTGGAAAAGGCGCTCACCAGCTCACCTCGAGCCACCGCCCGTTGCTCTTCCAGGGTGAATAGGGTGCGTTCGGTATCGAGCACCGAGAGCAGGTCGGCGAGACCGCCTTCGTAACGCTGATCGGCGAGTTCAGCGGCCTCCTCGGCCGCTTGAATGGCGCCGTTCAGGGTGGCGATTCGCTCTTGCGAGCGTCGAAAGAAAGATAGCGCCGACTCGACCTCGGAGTACGCTTGCAGGACCGAGCTTTGATAATGGAGAGCGGCCTGCTCCACCTGGGCATCCCGGACGGCGATGTTCTCTCGGATGCGGCCGGACTCGAAGATCGGTGCCGTCAGTCCCGCCAGCAGGTTGGCGAAGAAGGAATCGACATCGAAGAGATCACTGGCGTCCGTGGACTGGCCGTCCAGGGAGCCGCTGAGCCGCAGGGTCGGATAGCGGGCGGCCTGTGCAACTCCGAGCCGAGCCAGAGCGGCGTCCAGGGCTCGCTCCGCGGACCTGACGTCCGGACGCTGGTTCAAGGTCTCAGCCGGAATGCCCGCGGAAACCGCGGCCGGAGGTTGGGGGATCGCAGCCACCGCAGACGTCACCAACATCTCGTCGAGCGCTCCTGGGACCTCGCCGGCGAGGAGGGCCAGGCGGAGTCGGGCTTCGGTGACGCTCTGCTCGAGGAGCGGGCGTTCCGTACGGGCTTGCTCGAGGCTGCTCAAGGCTTGGCTCGCTTCGAGCTGCGACGCCAGGCCAGCTTGTTCGCGCCAGTCGGTGAGCTGATACGTCTCCTGACGACTCGCCAGGCTGTCGTCGACCACCCGCAGGCGGGCTTCGGCGACCCGGAGATCGGCATAGGCAATCACGGTTTCTGCCACCAGGGAGACGCGGGCAGCGCGCAGATCTTCGAGGCTGGCTTCGAGGTCCGCCTGGCTGGCGGCCAGCGACCGACGGTTGGCGCCGAAGAGATCGGCTTCCCATGTCGTGTCGAGGCTCGCCGAATAGCTGTCGCTGGCCAAGCCGTCGCCCAGGGCCTCCGAGCTTCCGGCCGTGACGCCAGCCGTGATCGACGGCCCGAGCTCGGCCCGCGATAGACCGCGGCGGGCGCGAGCTTCTGCCACTCGGGCGGCAGCGATTTGGAGATCAAGGTTCTGGGAGACGATCCGGTCGACCAGGTCGTCGAGCACCGGATCTCCGAGCTGTCGCCACCAGACGGCAAGATCCTCAGCGGTAGGAACGCTGGCCTGAGAGAGTGTTGTCATCCAAGCCTCGGGGATTTCCGGAGGTTGTAGATGGGGCGTGGGCGCCACTGAGCTGGCGCAGCCGGTACTGGCCAGTGCAGCGAGCAAAACCAGGACGCCTGCGGGTCTTGCTTGGGGAAGCGTGTTCATGATGGGCATGTTGATCTCTTGGAGCTTGAAGACGTTGGTTTGAAAACATTGGTTTGAAAGCAGTGTTGAGACGCTTTGGAGCTCGTTAGAGGGATCCGCCCCGCGGCGCTGAGTGCAGACTATGGAGATCCTGCGCAACGTGCGGTTATGCCGACGTAAAGGAAAGTAAAGCTCTGCGAAGGAAACGCAAACGTCGTTTCTTTCGAGAAGAAACCGGACTAGTCTTGCGCCATGGCGACGGTGCTACTCATCGACGACGACATCGAGCTCTCCAACCTGCACCAGGAGTATCTGGAGTCCGAGGGCTTTGATGTCGAGCTGGCCTTCGATGGCGAGCGAGGGCTCGAGACGTTGGCGAGCTCGAGCCCTGAGATCGTTGTGCTCGACGTCATGATGCCTGGGATCGGCGGTGTCGAGACCCTGCGTCGGATCCGGCAATCGAGCGACGTGCCGGTCCTCATGCTGACCGCCCGCGGCGACGACGTCGATCGCATCGTCGGTCTCGAATTGGGGGCCGATGACTATGTCGCCAAACCGTGTACCCCCCGGGAGCTGGTGGCCCGGCTGCGGGCCATTCTGCGCCGGGTGTCGCCGGCGCCGAGATCCGCCGCCGGCGACACGCTCAAGAGCGGTGCGCTGCTGGTGGAGCCGGCGGCCCGCCGGGTTCGCTGGCGAGGAGATCTACTGGATCTCACCGGTACCGAGTTCAACCTCCTGGAGCAGCTCGTGCGGCACGTCGGGCGGGTGGTGTCGAAGGAGGAGCTGTCCGAGCGCGCCCTGGGCCGCAAGCTGACCCGCTACGACCGCAGCATCGACGTCCACATGAGCCACCTTCGAGCCAAGCTGGGGGAACTCGCCGACGGCCGATCCCCGATCCAAACCGTGCGTGGCCTGGGGTATCAGCTGGTCGCTGAGCCGGAATGATGGCGCTCTTCTGGCGGATCCTCGTCGGTTATTTCTTAGCCTGGGCCCTGCTCAGCGTGGCGTTCTTCGGAGCGCTGACGCTCGACTCGCGAGCCCACTTGCTGCCGCGCTCGGGGGTGAGCCAGACCTTGCCAGCAGCGGTCGGCGTTCAAATCGCCGCCACCAACGTCAAGCTCGGCGGTCCGGAAATGTTTCAGCGCCTGGTCGAGACCTGGCGTCGAGGCGAGCCACCTTATGTGATCGACGCCGAGGGGCGGGAGGTGTTGGGACGCGAGATCGAGTCTGCAACTCTCGAACTGGCGCGAAAACTGGCGGTCGATACCGTCGATCCGGCTCCGGTCCGAAAGGCCCTCAGTCCCGAGGGGCGGGAATACGTCATCTTTTTTGCCGAAGGGAAGGGGCCCGGAGATCGATCGCTGCTGCGCTGGTTTCTCGCATGGCCGTGGCTGGTGGGTGTCCTCTTCGCAGTGGCCGGCCTGCTGCTCGCCGGCGGTCTGACCGCCGCCTGGACGCGTCCGATCGCGGCGCTCAAGTCGGCTTTTGACACCCTGGCAGAGGGGCGCTTCGCTGAAGATCAGATGGAACCGCGGGTCGATCCGATCGTTACCCGGCGGCGGGACGAGATCGGCGATCTAGGGCGTCATTTCGAAGCCATGGCCAGCCGACTGGTGCGCTCGATCGGAGCCCAAAGGCAGCTACTGCACGACGTCTCCCATGAGTTGCGATCGCCGCTGGCACGTCTCAGCGTCGCGGCAGAACTGGCTCGCCGGCGCCCCGACCGGGCCGAGGAAGCCTTGGATCGAATCGATCGGGAGTGCCAACGGCTCGACCGCCTGATCGGCGGCGTCCTGACCCTGGCGCGGCTCGAGAGCGACGCCGCGGAGCCAATGGAGGACTATCTCGACCTGTTGGAGCTTCTGCGGGTGATCCGGGATGACGTCGCCTTCGAGGCCGATGCGGTTGGGGTCGAGGTCGCACTCGAGATCCCCGATCGCGAAGAACTGGTGATGCGCGGTAACGCCGAGCTACTGCACCGTGCGGTTGAGAACGTCGTGCGCAACGCGCTCCAACATGCCGGGGGCTCCCAGCGAATCGAGATCCTGCTGGAGGATCCGCGAGATGACGATCAGGTCCTATTGCGCGTAAGGGATCACGGCGAGGGCCTCGACACCGACCCGCTGGAGTCGTTATTCGAGCCTTTTGCCCGAGGGCAAACGTCCGGAGGATTCGGCCTGGGGCTCGCGATCGCTCGTCGAGCAGTGGCGGTCCATCACGGGTCGATCGGTGCCCGAAACCATCCCGAAGGTGGCGTCGAGGTAGAGATCTGCCTGCCGCTGGGCGCTGATCCATAGACCGCTGACGCAGGATTTGGCCTCAGTTCAGGCGTCCATCGGCGAGCCCGATGAGCGTTTTGAAGTCACTCGCAACGTCTTCCGACCTCGCCGGAAGGCGACTGGAGTCGCTCCCAACGCCTTCCCGGGGCGGCAGGAAGACGACTTGAGCAACTTCAAGTCCCTTTCCGCCGAGGCAGGAAGGCGTTTGAAGTGACTTCAGATGTCCACCGACCTGTCCGGAAAGCTCTTGGAGCCACTTCAAGAGCCTTCCTACCTCGGCGATCGGTCTCCTTAATTATCTGTGTTGTTGACCGATTGAGCGAAGCTCCTTCGCCCATGAGTCCATCATCGCCAATCGCCATAGAGCTGAAAGCCTGCCCAGTAGAAAGGGGCCGAGGCGTCTTTGGCGACTCCGTCAGCGACTTGGGTGGGAGCTCGGATCAAGGCGAGCTGAGCTTGACGTAAGGCTTCATCTTTGGTTGCCCCGGAGCGCAGGTGACGATAGAAATGTGACATCAATTCCGCGGTCGTTGGATCAGAGACGCTCCATAACGTCGCTGCCACCGAGCGGGCGCCGGCGTATTGAAAGGCTCGGGTGAGGCCGATCAACCCTTCGCCGCCGGCCTCGCCGCCCCGAGCGCTCTGGCACGCCGAAAGCACCACCAGATCGGCATCGAGTCGCAGACGTTCGAAGATTTCCCAGACCTGTAACAGGCCGTTGTCCTGACCTTCCATGAGGCTCTGACGTAGCGATAGGACGATGGCGGAATCGAGAGGGCTCTGTTCGTCTAACAGTCCGTGGGTCGCGAAATGGACATAGTGGGTCGCGCGGTCGACCGACTTGGCCGCCTCTTCGGTGGCTTCGGAGCCTAAGAAGATCTTCGATCGTTCGGGATAGAGTCCGGCGATCTCTTGAACCTCGCGACGGCTGCCCGGCAAAGGCCAGAAGTCGAAGCGATTGGCCACGGTCCGCAGCCGTGGCCCGAGCTTGGAAGCATCGACGGCCGCGGATTCGCCGAGGCCCTGGGGCACTTCAGGATCCCCGAACGCGACCAATGACGGATGGCTAGATCGACTCGAGGGCGTTCGCCGCAGCTGAGCGTAGACCGTTCCCGAGACCACGGTGTGTACCGGTAACTGCTCGATCAGGTAATGCCAAGCTTCGCCCGCGCCCTCGGGCTGTCGAGCGAGCGCTGCGAACGGTAAGCGGTGCAGGGGACCGTCCGGCACGACGAGCAATCGCTCGCCAGCATCGACGTCGTCCATGACGGGTACCACGAGCAGGTCGAGGAGTTGAGCGCCGGCTCGCGAGACCGCGGCGAAACCTTTGGAATCTGAATTTCGGCGCTCTTCGATCAAGGCACGCCATCGATCGACGGCCAACGTCAGCTCGGTCTCGCCGATCTCGAGGGTTGCGACTCGCAGATCTTCGCCATGGCGCACGACAAACAGGTGTGTCGTGTTCTCGCCGACCAGATACGACAGCAAGACGGTGCCCGGATCGAGCGCCTCGCGGAGTTGCTCGAAGGTCAGGGGGCGCGGGTACTGCAGGTCGGCCAGTTTGGGTGACGCCCGGCGGATTTTGGCCTCGATCGCCCGCCGATCATGCCGCATTTGCTCCAACTGCTCGAGCAGCCGAACGGTCTCCTCGGGGGTTCGAGCCGCGTCGAGTGCGGACAGCTCCTGTTGGGCGCGGTCGTAGCGGACGGCTAGACGCCGACGTTCGAACTCTAACTCTTCGGGAATGTCAGCAGTAAAGACGATATCGCGCTCCGCGAGCATGGCGAGCAGGCTGCGAGCGCGATAGGTTTCGAGCATCTCCAAAGCTTCTTCTTCGCGGCCGAGCTCAAGTAAGACTCCGATGGCGTCCCGATAGAAGTGGCCATAGCGGGCCCTGAAATCGCCACGCAGGTCATGGGTGCCTCCCAATTTGCCGATCTGCGATTCCAAAGCTCGAACCGCTCGCTGGAGGTAAACCACGCTTTCATCCAGCTGCTGGCTGCGGCGTGACAGCTGGCCGAGGGCATGAAGGGTCTCGGCATGCCGCAAGGTCTGAGGTGCGACGCGTTCGAGCAGGTTCAAAGCTTCGAGATGCAGGGTCTCGGCGCTCTCGATCGCGCCACGCTTTCCTTGCACAAGGCCCAGATTGGTCAGGCTGACGATTTCCACGGCGCCGCCGGGCGCCAGGCGTCGGGCCAGGGCCAGGGCCCGCTCATTGAAGCGTTGGGCCGTGTCCAGTTCCTCGAGTTGTAGCGCGCCCCACCCTAGGTTGATGAGGCATTTCGCCAGCAGCAGGCTATCTGGCAACTCCCGCTCGTAGATCGCCAGCGCCTCGCGGCGTAGCGCTAGCGCACCGTCGTTGTCTCCAAGATCATCGAGAACATTGCCTAGATTCATCGAAGCGGTGGCGACCGCGACACTGTCGGGCGCTAACTTGCGGTGAAGGGCGAGCGACCGCTGGTCTCGATCGATCGACACCGCGAAATCGCCACGGTGATAAGCGATAGAACCCATCTCACCCAGCAAGTGTGCCATTTCGAGACTCTCAGGCGCTTGCCGTTGCACGATGCCCAAGGCTCGCTCCAGATGGAGGGCTGCCACCGCCAGGTCTCCGCGTTCTCGGGCGACGCTGCTGGCGATCCTCAGCGCCACGGCCATTTTGAGACTTTCGGGAGCCAGGCTCTCGAAAAGCGTCACCGTTTCGTTGACTTGCGTCGTCGCCTCCGCGAATCTCCCCTGATGGCGGGCGATGGAAGCCAGGTTGAGCAAGACGATCGCCTGGTAAGAGCTGCCCGGCGCAAGCTTCTCGAACAGCTCAAGAGCTCGCGTGAAGTAGTCGGTGGCCGGGGCCAAAGCACCTCGCTTCAAATTGATCACGCCCAGATTGTTCAAGCTTTTGGCGACCGGCATGCTCCCGGGAGCCACCGTTTCTTTGATGCGTAGGGCCTTCACCTGACGCTCTTCAGAGAGTGCCTGGTGACCTTGCCCCTGGGCAACCGTCCCGAGCCTCATCCAGGTGCGGGCGGTCAGCAGGCTGTCTGGGGCTAAGCGTTGTTGAATCGCGAGGGCGCGTTGGAGTTGATCTTCGGCACCGGCCAGATTTCCCCGCTCCATGGTCAAGACGCCGAGGTCGGCGAGGCACCTTGCCATCCCCAGATGATCCGGCGCGAGGCGCTGGTAGAGGTCGATGGACTGCTGGTAGAGCTCCGCCGACTGGGCCAGGTCTCCGTGCTCTTTGATGACGTTCGCCAGATGATTCAGGCTTTCAGCTTCCCCGAGGCCATCCGGCGCCAAACGTTGGTACAGAGCGAGCGCGCGCCGATGGCGAGTCTCCGCGACGTCGAGGTGAGTCCGGGTCAGTGCGACCTGGCCGAGGAGATTCAGCGTTTTCGCCATCTCCAGGCTGTCCGGGCTCAGCCGCTCCTGCAACTCCAAAGCCCGGAGGAAGTGCTTATCCGCGGTCTTTAGGTCGCCCACGGCGAAGGACTGCTCCCCCAGATCGCGAAGGCTGACGGCGGCCGCGCCCGACGGTGCCGGACTCTGGGCTTGGCTCTGAGCTTGGGCAGCACCTGGGATCAACGTGACTCCCAGCACCCACACGAGTCTTTTGAAATAAGGTCTTATCGATCGACGCCTCGAATTCATGTCCGTTCTCCTCCTACCACCTCAAGTCGTGCTGTCCGTAAGTCGTGCTGTCCGTCGAACGGCCAGCGTCCCCTCTGCCAGAGAGGGGACGCTGGATCACCGGATCACCGGATCACCGGATCACCGGGCGAGCCGGTGTTACTCCCGCCAGGACGCGAACGAGTCGAAGTACAGAGGACCCTGGGTGCCAGCGTCGACGCCAACCACCGCGCCGAGGCGCACGGTGTCGATAAATCGCTCGTCGTTGTCGATTCCGGTCAACTCCTGCGCCAACACATCGTCGATCGAGAAGCTGAGGGAGCCGTCGTTGGCATCGGCGGCGCTGGCGGCTCGCCAGACCAGCTCGAGGGTGGTGGGCTCTGCACCGATCGTCTTCCAACGCGTCGATGCCTGAGAGTTATTGTCGCGTCGGGCCCGACCTCGCACCTGATAGCGCCCGTTGCGGTAGCGGAACTGGACGCGGGCGAGCTCCTTGTTGGAGGAAACCGAGGTGAAGGCTCGGAAAATCACCATATTGTCCCGATCCGTCATGGTCAGATCGCTGGCATCGATCTGGAACCGGACCCGATAGACGCGCTCGCCTTGAGGCGAGTTGTCACGCACCCAGAGGGTCTGACGATCGTTGATCAGGGCCTCGAGGCCCCAGTCGCCGGTGATCGCGGCGTCCTGGGTCACCGCCAGATCGCCACCGTCGGTTCGGCTCCGAGTCCAGGCCAAGAGATCTCCAGACTCGAACTCATCGGCGAAGATCAGGGTGGGTGGGGCGTCGCCGGTCAGGGTCACGGTCGCGCTGTCCTGGGCCGTCGACGTGATCGAGGCGCTGTTCGCCAGACTTGCGGTGACGGTGCTTACCTGCTCTTCGCCAGCTTCGCCAGACACCTCTGCGACAAAGCTGCACGAGTAGGCCTCGCCAGTGGCCAGGCCAAGGGGTGCCGCACAGTCGGTCGCCACGTCGGGATGGTCGGTGCCCGTCCCTCCGGGTTGTCCGAGGATCTGGAATAAGAGATCAGGGCTGTTGGCGTTGCCGACGCCGCAATCGATGGACGGCGTCCAGTCGGTGCAGCCGCTGCCGAACGCGTCGCCCGGGTTACGCCACATGCTCGGGCTACCGTCCTGGACCCGGCGGTCGCTCCAGAAGTGCTGCCCGTGGGTCTCATAGGTCTGACGAACGGAGATCGCCAGCCAATGGCGTCCGGTGCCCAGATGGCAGCTCGGCTCCAGCTGCAGCTCGAGGGAACCGCCAAGATCGATCGGCGTCAATCCTTGATAGGAGCACTCGCTGGCACCGCCCTGCGGCGTCCCACCGTTGTCGGCGTAGAACACCACGTTGACGGTCGCGCTGCCGGAGATGCCGGAGGTGCCGACCGTCCGCACGCGGTCGATGTCCCATCCCTGCGCCCAGACGATTTCGAAGTCGTCGGCGGCTTCGGCGTCGTAGTCGTCATAGGTCACCTCGAAGTCTTGATCCGGCACACCGTTGCCCGACGCGAAGTCGGTCTGGTCGAAAAGGACTCGGGACTGCGGTAACAGCAGGTTGCCGTAGACGTCGCTTTCCAGGTTGGCAAGGGTCAGCGGCTGGCCACCGACGTTTTCGACCCCGACGCTGAAGGTCACCGGACCGCCGGGTGCTTCGAGGGTGGCCGGATCGGCCGTATGGGTCACGACAGCCGACGGCAGATCACCAGCCGCGAGAATCGCGACGACGGTGGTGTCTGACGCGCTGAGGGTCGAGCCCGAGTCCGAGCCGACGGCCGAGATCTCGCGGACCACAGCGTCGCCAGCGGTACCGACGACTTGATCGGTGTACTCGCAAGCGAAGACGCTTCCCGCCGCCAAGGTCAGCGGCAGGCTGCAGCTGCCCTCGCCGTCCAGGTCGCCGAGCAGATCGTCGACCAGACTCGAGAGGGTGACGGGGTTGTCGCCGGCATTGGCGATGCGCACCGTGAAGGTGACTTCGCCGCCGGGTTCAGCCAACGCCATCGACGACGCGGAGTGGACCAGGTGGAGGGCGGGCGTCGGCCCTTGGGTGATTTCGAGCGAATGGTCTTCCACTTCGCCGTCGCTGGCCAGACCGGTGGGCCGGAGACCCCGGTCGGAGCTCAGGCGGAAGCGCGCGAACTGGGTTCCCAGCACCGCCTCCGCAGGCACGGCAAAGCTGAGGGCGTTGGCGCCTGCCGTCAGGGGCTGATTACGGAACACTTGCTCGCTGTCTTGCCAGGTGCCGTCGCCGTCGAAGTCGACCCAGGCATGGAGAGTCGAGGCGGCCGAAGCCGTGATCTCGACGGTGGCTAGCTGACCCGGTATGACGGCGGAGGTGAAGAGGACGCCGTCCTCGTCGTCGCCGCTGGTATTGTCGTCGCCGCCGGCTGCCGGCGAAGGTTGTCCGTCCTCGTCGGCGTCGACGCCGCCACCCAGGAAAAGTCCGGTGCCGAGGGTGTGGCGGGCGCCTTCGTCCACCCTCAGTGTCGGATACGGCGCCGGGGCGTCACCAAAGTCGACGAGGCGGCCGTTGCCGGTCAGGAGAATGTCCACCTCCGACTCGTCCTGATCGTTGGTGAGGAGGGTCAGGTTAGCGGTCTTGGGGCCGGATGAGGACGGATCGAAGAGCACCCGGAACTGCAGCCAGCTGCCTGGGGTCAGGATCGCCGAGAAGCCGCCGTCGTCCAGGTTCAAGGTGTTGCCGTTACCGTTGATGATGATGCCGCCGTTGCGCAGCTGGAAATGATCCGCGTCGGTGCCGGTGAAGCTGCTTTCGACCGTCAGGTTCGAAGTGCCGACGCTCAGGACTCGCACACCGTGCGACGCGCTAGGGCCGTCTGCGACCCCGTGATCTCCAAAGTCCAGGGCCGGTGGCAGGACGGTGATCTCCGCTCCCGGCGTCGAGCCGCCCGTGATCGCGATCGTGGCGCTATCCTGGCCATTCGCCGAATTTGTTTCGTTGTCGCGGGCGGTCGCTGAGACCACCTCAGTCACACTGGTACCCGCTTGGCCGCTGACGGTCGCCTGATAGGTGCATTGATAGCTACCGCCGGCGCCGATCTGGATTGGCACTCCGCAGGTGCCACGGCCATCGAGATCGCCGACCCGACTGCTGGTGAGGGTCGTCAAGGTCAGAGGTTCGGCGCCGCGAATGTCTTCGACTCGCACGGTGACAGTCACTTCGCCGCCCGGTTCTGGGAGGCTCGAGGGGCTCGCCGTGGTGGTGACGTCGATAGCGGGCAGCACGTCGCTGAGGTTCACCGTGACGCTCGCCTGGGCGTCGACCGTCGCTTCCGGGCCGGAGGCTATGGCGGTCGCCGTGGCGGTCAGCTGATCGCCGGCGTCGCCGTTCACTTGGGCGATGAAGCTGCAGGTATAGCTGCTGCCTGTGGCGATCGTCTGGGGCAGCGTGCAACCCCCCAAGCCATTCAGATCGCCGTAGAGGTCATCCGTCAGATTGGTGAGGACGAGAACGGTGTTGCCGGTGTTGAGGACGTTCAGGGCGAACGTCACCTCGCCGCCGGGCTCGGGAACGCTTGTCGGAGTGGCCGTTCGGGTCATCGATAGGGCCGAGGACGCTGCTTGAACCTCGGCATCGGTGCCGCGGAAGACCGGGCTTCGAGCCCCGCCGAGGGATTCGACGACCGCCTGGACGCGGACCGAACCGAGGGCAAAGGCCGTGGCATCGATGCCGCCCACGTCCACCGTCTGGGCACCGTCTGTGGTCAGCGTTGCTAAGCCCGAGGCGGTGCGCGGCGGGGTGCTGGAGTCGAGGAGGGTGACCCGCACCCGTTGGCCAGCGAGCGCTGCTGCCGACAGCTCGACTCGAACCTGGACGTCGTCTGCATTCGACCCGTCGATCACCGAGCCCGGCGTCACCGACGCGGCGATGGGCTCGATCGGTGGCAGCTCGCCGCTGCCGGCGACGACGTCGATGAAGGTCGGCTCCTCAAACGACAACCGGTCCGGGTACCGTTTGACCACTTCTGGGGTGGCCGAGAGCTCGAAGAAATCGCCGGCTTCGAGGTCGAGGCCGGTGATCAGGAGCGTATTGTCGACGGAATCGTATTGAAAGTCGGCTCCGTTGAGGGGAACCTGAGTTGTCGGTGGATTGATGGCGTCCGATCTCAAGGTCCAATGGTCGGGATCGGTGACCGACGCCTCGTCCATCTTGGTGTGGAACCCGAAACGGGCGAGTAGCAGGTCTTGACTCGCGGTCACCGCGAAGAATTGAGGTGAAAAACTCGCCTGTTCCAGATCGACGATCCCTTGGGCGCTGGCGGTTTCGGCTGCGATCGGTTGGCCGTCGAGGTCCCGGAGGTTTGAAACCGTCACCTCGAGCGATTGCCCATCGTTGGCCGAGAGATCAAACCCCGAGAGCACGATTTCGTTGCGTCCGGCTCCGTAAAGGATTTGCGAGTCGTCCGGAGTATCCACCGGCACGCCGCCGACGGTGACCGCGTAGTTGGCCGGATCGAAGGCTGCTTCTCCGGTCTCCAACGGCTTGTTGAAGGTCAGGCTGATCAGTTCCCGAAAGTTGTAACCCGCCGAGCTGTTGTCGACCGAGACCAGCTCGAAAGCGGCCGCGGCGGAGACTCCGACGACGCCGTAGCTAGGGGTCAAGTTGTCGGTGATGATGGGGTTGTCGAGCACAGCGTTGCGAATCCCGGCCTGGGTCGACAGCGCGAAGGTCTCGCCCGCGGCCATTTCTGGCAAGTCCGAGACCGTCAGGATTCGCGAGCTCGGGTCGTACGAGAAGAGCGCGGACGACAGACTTACCGGTTCGCCGCCGCTCGGCTCGCCGCCCGATCGGTTGTCCGGGCTGGCAAATAGCTGGTAGTTGGCCGGATCCTCGGCGGTCGCCTCAGTCACCGGCTGGCGAAAGAGCACTTGCAGCCCGTCTTCGGTCGCTAGCGCGGAACCGTAGGCCACCGGATTGGCGCTGTTCACGCCATTGCCCCACAAGACCAGGCTCCGGCCGACGATGTTCTGTCGAATCGTTCCCTCTTGGCCCAGTGTGAGCCAGTCGGCGAGGATCGGCAGCCCCTCGACACTCTCGACGTTGGACCGGATCAGCATGATGAAATCGGTTCCGGAAGCCAGCTCGACCGCCTCGTTGATCACCGTCAACCGTCGGCTCGCGGAGTCGTAGGCGGCGACCGGGGAACCACTGCGCAGAAGCTCATTCGCCGTGGTATTGCCCAGCCAGTTGTCCGGATTATTGACGGCATTGGCGGAGCCGTCGGCCAGCATGTCGTGAGAGAACTCCACCACCAGGGTCTGCGCTGCGACTTCCATGCTCACGATACTGGACGGCACTGCCGAAGAGGCGGCGGCCAGATCCAGGGCGCGGGCGACGTCGATCCGGCCGTGGCCGTAAAAATCATCACGTCCGGGGGCGCCGAGGTCGACGGCCGAGGCTTGGAGGATCTCCTTTACTTGGCGTGGCGTTAGCGCCGGGTGTGCCGACAGCAGCAGCGCGGCTGCTCCCGACACCACCGCCGCGGCCGGGGACGTCCCGGAGGTGAGGTCATAGGCCTCGCGACCCGAATGGACGGCCGCATAGATGCCGCTTCCCGGGGCGACCACAGAAACCCAGGGGCCGAGATTCGAGAACTCGGTGAGGGTGTCTGTGGCATCGACCGCGCCGACGTAGATGACGTCGCCTTGCTGCCCCAGGCCCGCCGGCAGGGAAGCGTGCTCGTTGCCGGCTGAAGCGACCACGACGACCCCTTGATCGTTGGCATGCCGCATGCTGGCGACCGTGATCAGGTCGATGCCGACGACGTCGGGCAGCTGACTGACGCCCCGGATGCTCAGGCTCAGGTTGAGGACCCGAGCCCCGTGGGCGACGGCATAGTCGATGCCCTGGGCCAGGTCGAAAGTCGAGCCGCTCGAGGCGCCGAGGACCCGAACGGCCATGACGCGAGCCTCCGGGGCGATGCCGACCATGCCGATGCCGTCCGCCTCGGCGGCGACGATGCTCGCCATGGCGGTGCCGTGGAAGACGTCGTCGGCAGGATCATTGTCCTGGTCCGCATAGTCGGGCCCGATCAGAACCTTGCCCGGGCCGTCGAACTCCTGGTGAATCGAGGCACCCGTGTTGAGCCCGGTATCGAGCACCGCCACGATGACGTCTCGACCGGTAATGCCAGCAGCCCAGGCGATGTCCGCACCGATACTCTGGGGTGCATATTGAAAGCGAGGCTGGCCGGCAAAGGCCGGATCCGTGGCCTGGAGTTGGGCCTGGTAAATGAAGTTGGGCTGCAGAGTCGTTCTTGCGGCTTGACCAGTGCTGAGCCCCTGACTCTTCTCAGCCAACGTCAGCTTTTCGCGGCCAGCCTCGATCAATTGAGAGACGTCGCTTCCTGGGGCGGTTTGCAGCCGTACCAGGACGCGACCGGTCGCCGTGCGAACTGTCCGGAGGGGAAACGCGAGATCCTCGAGGCTGCGAAACAGCTCCGACTCGAATCCTTGGGGCACCATGGCCAAGAGTTCTTCGGCGAGGTAGGCATCTTTCGGCCCCGCCTGCCCGAGCTTGGCCGCCTGCGAGAAATCGGTGAACGATGCGGTCCGTTTTTGCCAGCCCGAGGGAACCCCGACGATCGTCAGTTCGCCACTGGAGCTACGATCGGCAGGCTGCCCCTCCGTCGCGAGGCTGACCACCCGCCAGCTCAATCGAGCATCTGCGGGCAAAGAACCCCAGAGCACCGGGGGGATCGACCACTCGCTCTGCCCGAGTTTTTGGCCGGTCGCTTCGAGGGTTGAATAGAAGACGCTTTGAAATCCATCGAGAGACAGCTCGACGCTATAACCTCCAGGCGAGGCATCGACTTGCCCCGTCCAGACAAGCTTGGGCGCCTCGGTGCTGATGGCCCTCCGATCGTCGAGCTGGATCACTTCGGCCCCGGCGGTGATCGCCGCGAGAGCGAGGAGAAGGATTAAAAACGCCTGCTTTCTGATCATCACGAGTCCCCCTTGACATGGTTTTCTCGACGCCTCTCGAGTCCTGACTCGTGCTCGGCACGACGTCTCGGACCTCGAACAAATAAGCGTCCTGCTTTTCGGGGAGCTTTTAACTGCCGGTTTTTGAAACTGGCGGCTAGAAGCTAAAGATCGTCACGATCAGGCGGTCTCGCGGTTGGATCCACAGAGCCTCTGCGGGACCCTCGACGAAAGGGAGTCGGCTGTGAGGGGCCCTGTCTCGACCGGCAGGTGCCTATCGCCAGATACAAGCCGGCGACTGTGAACAAGATGCTCTCGGCTGGCCAAACGAATGGTAGTGAGGAATCTCGAAATTCCGTCGGAAGTCTGAGGCGGAGTGCAAGAGACTCGCTCCTTCCGGTACCAATGTCTTGAAGGGCTTGAACAGCCCGAGACCCTTCGGTACTCCTCTCAAACCTGTATCTACGCTATGATGGATAGTGCAATCGGGAACTTTCACTTCGACGTTCGACCCGAGGGCGGTAGCGCCAGGTTGGACAAAGGATGGCATCTTGGAAGGTGGTGCCGACGAGAAGGCTCCAGGGAACCTGCGCGCGAATGCGATGAGTTGGTCGGAACATCAGATTACCCGGGAGGAGTACCGCCGCATTCGTGGCTCGATTCGGGCGAAGGCGAAAGCATTCGGCGTACACGACGACGACCTCGAAGACCTCGTGCAAGAGACCTTCTTCCATGCTCAGAAGTCGCTCAGCGAAGATCGCTTCCGCGACCGCAGCGCGCTCGATACATGGATCGTCGGAATCGCCAAGAAGCGCTGTCTCAAGTACCACCGAGCGAAGCGGGCAGCAAAGCGTGATGCCGTCGAAGTCCCGCTCGACGCTCCTCAGGACTTGGGCGGCCTCCCGGCTCCCCGGGCGGGCGAGGTGTCTCCCGAAGAGGCAGCAGTGAACCGCCAGCTACTGCAACGCGTCTCGCGCAGCCTCGCCGAACTGCCAGAAAAACTCCGCCAGCCGTTGGTCCTGGTGGCGGCAGGGCGAAAATACACGGAAGTCGCTTCGGTACTCGGCATTTCGGCCGATCTTGTAACTTCGCGGATACACCAGGCACGCGATAAGCTGCGTCAAAAGCACCAGCGACGCTCGCCTACACGTTGAGCTCTTTCGATGTCTTTAACCGACAACGACCCGGAATTCGAGCACGTCGTCGACGTGGCTGCGCGGTCCTGGCTCCGTGACCACAAGGGCACCGTGAGCGACCATCCCGATGTCGAGACGCTGATGGCCTACCAGGTAGGCGATCTCGACGCCGAAGCCTCGGAGGCTTTGCGCCAGCACCTCGTCGTCTGCACCGACTGCTGCGAGGAGATGAAAGCACTCGAGCGCTTCGATGCTGCTGAGTCGGTAGATCCCGGGAACGAGGTTGCTGAATCGGCCAGTTGGCGTGTCTTCACAGAGCGGCGAGAGATGGAGATGGGCGGATCGGCGAAGTCCAGCCGCCCGCTTCGCTCTTCTTGGACGCTGCCGGCAGCGGCAGCAGTCCTCCTGACCTTGGTCGGCGTCAGCATTTTCCCCCGGCTAGCGCTGAATGCACCTGGCGGTGCTCCCGCCTACGCGTTCGATCTTTTGCCCGAGGGTTCTTCGTTACAGCGCGAAGCCGATTCGGAGACCGTGGTTCGGATACCTGACGCCGTCGAGACCCTCGTGGCGACACTGGGCTTGGGCGACCAGACGCCATTCGATCGATACGACATCCTCATGCTCGAGG
Source organism: Carybdea cf. marsupialis auct. non (Linnaeus, 1758) (assembly GCA_010016065.2). Taxonomy (NCBI): domain Eukaryota; kingdom Metazoa; phylum Cnidaria; class Cubozoa; order Carybdeida; family Carybdeidae; genus Carybdea; species Carybdea cf. marsupialis auct. non (Linnaeus, 1758). The sequence continues at coordinate 98,115 of JAAAKL020000005.1, read as the reverse complement.
CGGCCAGCGGAGAGACACGGGTTCGCGGCAAGAACGCGGTTCCCGATGAGCAAGGTCGCTTTTCCTTGATCATCCCACGACGGCAGGCTCCGGCCGGGCGCTATCGCATCGTTCTCAGCGGCTGGGCCGACGGCCAGAGAAACGAGATCGCAACCTATTCGTTCCGCCTCGAGAATGCCAATTGAATTGCGTTGGGTTGGCCTTGTCGGGATCTGCCTGCTCACCCTGGTTTCCTGCCAAGCCGAACATCAGCCGCAAATCCAGGGCCGACTGAGCGTTGGGGAGAGAGTCGAAAAACGGGCTCTCCCAGCAGCTACGACCCATCGGTTCGAGGTCGAGGTGGCGACTGACTGGGCCCTGCGCCTGAGAGTGGACCAGCAAGATCTGGACGTCAAGTTGCGCGCGAGGGATGCTCGCAACCGGGAGAGTCTTGCCGTCGACATTCCGATCGGCCGGCAGGCGCCGGAACTCTTATGCCTCGTCGCGAAAGCGAGCGGATGGCAAGCCATCGAGATCACCCCGTTTGCGGAAGGCGGGACCTACTCGCTGGTTATCGAGGCGATCCGCCCGGCAACGGCAGCGGATCGATCTTGTGCTGAAGCACTCAAGCTCTTCCGCCAGGCGCAGGAGGCGATGGCCAACTCCGGTGAGAGGGTCAAGTTCTTGAGCAGCGCGGCTTGGCTTTTCGAGCGTGCGGACGAACCCTTACTCGCGGCGGTGGCGTGGCGCGAAGCGGGATCGCTTCGACTGGAATTGGGCCTGCCGCAGAAAGCCATCGAAAGCCACGAACGAGCGCTCGTCTTGGCGCAACGAGCTCGCAGCGCTTTCCTTGAGATCAGTGTGCTCAATCGCCTGGGCTTGGCGTGTCGTGATCTGGGAGATCTCGAGAGGGCCTCATTCGCTTTTGAGCGCGCCCGGGCTCGCGCCCGTGAGATGGGCAGCCAGCATGGACTGGCGAGCGCATTGACCAATCTAGGGAGTCTTGCTCCTGATCTTGGAGATCCGCATACGGCACTCGTTGACCTGCGGGAGGCGCTCGAGCTCTGGCGATCCTTGGGCGAAGTCGAGGCGCAAGCTCAGGCCTTGATCAACCAAGCGACCGCGTTAGGCACTCTCGATCGACACGAAGAAGGCTTGAATACACTCAGCAGCGCTCTAAAGCTAGGGACTAAGGCCGAGAACACCTACCTTCAGGCCAGTGCGCTAACCGGCATCGCCTGGTTGCAATACCTTCAAGGCGATCCAGAAAGCGGTCTCGTCCCAGTGCGGCGGGCCCTTGAGTTATACCGCCGGCTCGGCTCGCGCAATGCTGAAGCCGGCGTCCTCGATCGGCTGGGCACCCTACTTGCTGCAAGCGGCGAGGAGGAAGCCGCGATCGATGCCTACCGGACGGCCTTGAGAATCTTGGACGAGCGGACAAATCCACGGGACACCGCTGCGGTCGCTGCCAATCTTGGCTGCCTCATGAGTCAAGACCATCCCGAAGAGGCGGAGACTTGGCTCGATGTCGCCGCGGCCTACCATGCCAGAACTGAGGACGGTGATCCGAAGTCGGCGGCGAACACCGCCTTTTGCCAAGCTCGGCTAGCCCATCATCGAGGAGTCCTCGATCTCGCGGTCACACGAGTCGAAGCAGCGCTCGGCCAGGTTGACGGCCTTAGGCGGCGTGCTCGAGCCGTTGGCCATCGTTACTCGCCGATCTGGCTGTGGCAGGACTATGCCGATCTGGCCATCGACCTGCGTCTCGAACGCTATGCGGCGGCTAGCGCTCCAGCAGATCTCGTAGCGGCCTTCGAAATACTGGACCAATCCCGTGCTTGGAGCCTCTTCGAGCAGGTCGTCCGACGTGCGGCGCATGCGCCGATCGCTGAGCTCGAAAGCCTGGAGGCCAGGATCAGAGAGAAGCAGTCGCACATCAGTCTCTTGGCCGAGACTCGGCGCCGGCTTCGCGCCCAGAGCTCGACGGAAGGGCGGCTCGAGGAGATAGAGGTCGCTATCCGCAGGCAGGAACGCGAGCTCGAAGAGCTGCGTGCAGCAAGGCGCGCCTCCGAGCGCGGTGCCGGGCGTCTCGGTTCACCTCGTGCCGTACCGCTGGAACAGCTTCAGGCGCTGCTACCCGACAACTCGGCGTTCTTGGCCTATCGCCTGGGCGACCACCGAAGCGACCTCTTCGTCGTCACGCCTCAGTCGGTGACTGCGTTCCCCCTTGCTTCCCGAGAAATCCTCGAGTCCCATGCCGAGGGGTTCTACCGCGCTGTCGAGCTAAGTCGTCTTTCCAAGACTCAGTGGCGCCTACTTGCAGAATCACTAGCGCGTCATCTATTCCCCGAATCTGCGATTCCAACCTCGGTCGAGCGTCTGATCGTCATGGCCGACGGTCTACTGCACTATGTGCCTTTTGGTCTCCTTGCGTCACCCTATCGAGGCTACGAGATCGGCTCCGAACCGCACCTGCTGCTCGACGATGTGGCGCTCAGCTTCGTGGCGTCGGCTTCAGTCTTCGTTGCCCTCGACGAACGCCGCCGCGACCATTCGGCGTTGACCCGAGGGCTGGCTGTTTTCGCGGATCCCGTCTATGCCCTGGACGATAGCCGTCTCGCGACGGGTGGCAGCGTTCCCGAGCGGCTGACCACGCACCGAGGCATCTCACCTCGGCGGCTACCGGAGGGTCCTCTGCCGCGTTTGCCACACTCGGCCAGCGAAGCGGCCGACGTGCTCGCAATGCTCGAAGGCCGGGCCTGGGTCGGTTTCTCGGCCGCGAAGAAGGATGTGCTCGCCGCCGATTTGAGCCGCTCTCGCTACGTCCATTTTGCCACTCATGCTTTCGTCGATGAAGCTCTCCCGGAGCTCTCAGGGCTTGCACTCGCTCGCTACGATGCAGACGGCATGCCCCTGGATGGCAACCTCTATCTCCACGAAATCCAGGAGCTCGACCTTGCTGCCGAGCTTGTCGTCCTTTCTGGCTGCCAGACGGCCCTTGGGAAACACGTACGAGGTAACGGCCTCATGGGTCTGACCCACGGCTTCTTCGACGCCGGGGCTGCTCGTCTCCTGGTCAGTCTCTGGAGCGTTGACGACAAAGCCGCATCTTTACTCCTCCCTGTCTTTTATCAGGAACTCCTAACAGGCGCTGATACCGCAGAATCGCTGCGCCGCGCCCAGAAGTGGCTACGCACTCAGGCAGGTTTCGAGGATCCCTTCTTTTGGGGGCCTTTCGTCGTGCATGGTGCGCCTTGAAATTTTTTGACTGAGTTTTCCAAGTCTTCCCGCCGCCTGGGGACCAATCCTCTGAGAGCCACAAAAGGTGTCGGCTCGCTGAAACAACAGGAGGAGGAACGAACATGGCGACGATGGAACAGGAAACCAAGCGTGACGGCATGGCCCAGGGCCCGGACACTGAGCAGAAAGTTGACCGCAAGAAAGGTCTGGTGAGTGCCACTTTGGAAGGAGGCGGCGGAGGCGGCGACGTCATGATTCCGCCAGATCCTAAATCGGGACTCGGGCCCGCCACCACAGATTAAGACCTCGCCTGCCGAGACTCCGGACGCTGTACCGACCGCTGAAGCAGAGATCGTTGTGAGTTCCCAGGTTATATCCGGCCAACTCCGACGAATTCAATCATAACGAGTGGGAACTAGGCCCGAGGTGACAGGCGCTCACCTCCGATAGTTAGAGCCCCTTCATTCTCGGGCTTAGGGAGAAGATATGTCTGCTAGGTATCAGAACCTTGAACTGGAGCTGAGTCGCTGTTTCTGCGGAGAGTGCGAAGTCCGAATTCTCGACTCACCCTTGGGCAGAGCTCGGTCAAGTCTTCTCCTCCAGCAGGGTGCTCTCCAAGAACTGCGTTCAAAAATCGATCGATTCGATAAGCTTGTACTGGAGAGTGAACGCGGAAGTCGTTTGAAGGCACTGGAATTCGCCAGAACTATTGGCCGAGAACTATTCGCCTTGGTAGCGACGGGAGAGGTCGGTGCTTCCCTCAACGAATCGCTCCGGCTTCTGGAGAGAGATCGAGAACAGCACGACCTCGGCCTTAGGTTCCGTTTTAGTTTCGGGAACGGGAAAAACTACGATCCCAACTTAGCAACCTTGCCGTGGGAACTCATCTGCGATCCCAGAACTGGCGAGCGATTCTTGGGCGCCGAACCGATGACCCAGGTAGCCCGATATCTCGAAATCAACCGCAAATCTAAACCCTTAGCTGCGCCAGCTCCCCTCAGAATTCTAGCTATCTTAGCATCACCCAAGGGCCAGCCTCCCGTTCAGAAAGATCGGCAGGAGGCTTTGTTGCGGCGTGCCACAGCAACCTCCAGCGGGGCTCTTGAGGTCGAGGTATTGCAGCGGCCTTCATTGAGCAATCTTATCGATCGCATGGACCTTCGGGAAATCGATGGCCGCCCTTTCCACATCCTACATTTCCTCGGCCACGGTGCGATAACCCAGGATGGGGAAGGCAGCCTGTATTTCGAGGACGATGACTTGTCAGAGCAGATCGTGCGCGGTGAGTTGCTCGCCAACCTGCTAGCCCGCTTCCGAGACCTTCGGCTGGTGATTCTGGCCAGTTGCTCGGGAGCCAAGCTTCCGCGCCAAGTGGGTCAGAATCCTTTCACGGGCTGTGCTTCGGCTTTGATCGCTGCCAATCTGCCCGCGGTGTTGGCCATGCAATTCAGCATTACTCAGCGGGCGGCTGATTGGTTTACGGAAGCCTTCTACGCGGAGCTCGCTCACCGGAGTTCTCTGGAATTGGCAGTCGCTCGAGGGCGCTCGAAGATCTTGGCGGAGGATCTCGATAGCCTGGAGTGGGCCACACCTGTGCTCTTTCTTCGCAGCCCGGACGGCGTCATATTCCTCCCGGAAACTCCTTCGATAGTTGCTGATCAAGCCAACCAGGCGGAGAGTTTTCCACTCGAAGTCAATCAGGCCATCCGAGCGGCCTCGACAGATGAAAGCGTGAGAGTCGTCGGGATCACGGGTCCAGGAAAGCGAACTGGCGCAACCTCGACCCGCCAACGCGTCGAGAACGTGCGAGCCAAGAAAGATCTCACCGTTGTTGGCTACGACGGACGTTCTGGTAGCGATTGACACCCTCGTCATTCTGGCTGAGCTTAAGTACTAGCTTCTGGGAGATATAGCGAATTGCGGGGAGAGAATTCGCTATTCGAAGCCAAGAAGAGATTCTCTAGCCACATATTGAGGCGACAGTTATGACGGAGCAATTTAAATCCGAATCTAGATCCGAGACGAGGAAGGGGGCTTCAGAGCCTTCGCTGAGCAGTCCGAAGCGAGAGAGCCCACGGGGAAGCGCAGTGTCTCAGCCTTGGGTCGACGAAGAAGCTAAGGAAAGATACCTTCAAGAGACAGGGCAAGGATCTGAGGCTAAGCACGAAAACGTTCAAAACGTACGCGCAGACAAAAACATCGTCGGGGGAGATGTCATCGTCATAAGAGATGTGATTAATAATCCTCCCAAGAAATCGATCTTCGAATATTTTCAATTTTGGCTTCGCCGCGAACAAAAAAGGGCAGTGCAATTGATGCTTCCGACGATGTTAATCATCGTCGGGCTGCTGGGATTCGAGATTATCCTTCTTAGTGTTCATTCCTATCTAAACCAGAGGATTCAAGGGTCCATTGAGTCCGCACAAAGATTTCAGCGCCTACTCTTCCGAGTCGACAGCTATGGCACTTCATATGGTATTTCAACTCCGACTGGAATTCTGCGATTCCTCATCAATGACAGAGAGGTCCATACTTCGAACCTGAAAGACGGGAAGGTGATCTGGATCCCCGACGCTGGCGATTTTCCTAGCGGTGGAGCTCCAGTCAAGATCAGTTCGGATCTCGATGAGCATTGCGATTTTGAAGGCGAGCTTACCCTCGATGCCTTTCCGCCACCTCGGTCCTCGCCCGAACCGAAAAGATGGGAAGTCTGCCGTCTCCCAGTCCGAAATTCGATTTCCCTAAAGACCAACCGGCCAACTGCTGGGAAATCGGCTTGGTGGTCGGATTGGGTCTTACGTTTTGAAACCAAGCTAAAAGAGAGCGGGTTTGAAGTGCTCCGTGGGGAGAAGTTTGTCCACCCGCCTGGCTTTCGTCTTGAAGTGACGCTTGACTCAAAACCGTTCAAGAGCCCAAAGGTTACATTTGAACTGTTCATAATTGATTGCACGGACTGCAGCAAGAACGGGCTCAACATCGAGGGAAGCCCTCTCGATTCGTTCGAGTTCCTGCTGCCCGGTGGCAACCTTTTCTCCCTAAGCTCTGCAGAGTCGAGGGTAATTAGCCTACTGAAGGAGACATTATCATGAGCCATAGTTCCAAATTTCAAATCTTGCCTGTCGTCTTTTTGGCAAGCTTCCTTTCAGTCGGCACCTTGGCTACATTAGAGGCTCAGGAGACCTCAGTCATACTCTTGCCCAAATCTGGGGGCGAGTCGCCCGCTGCAGAGGAACTAAAGGTGCTCAGGGATAAACTAGAAAAAGAGCTGGTGGATTTGCTGTCCTCCCGAGAGTCTCTTGGAATCTGGCTTATAGGTCTAAAGATTCGAGATATTTCTGTCGTGACAACGGGGGGTGGCAGTCACGCAACCGGTATTGTAAGCGTTTTGCTAAGGTTGAATAATGGGCATAATTCAGTTCTGGAGGATAGAACGGTCGACTACAGCACACATGTTAGAGGGGTTGGTCATGCGCTAGATGGGCTCGCGGGCGAGGCCGTCCTGCTACTACGAACACTCCTACCCAAACCAACTTGGTACTCGGCCCAGCGAAGGCCCAGAATTGCGATCATGGAATTTGGTGACGTCGGCCAGCTATGGTCCGAGAGGAGATTGGGTCGATCGATCTCTGCTATGTTGACGACTCAGTTGAAGCAGGAAAGTCAATTCATCGTATTGGAGCGAATGAGGAACGAAGAAGCGTTGAAACAGTGGCGAGAGGGGACCTTATATGATGAATTAAAATTTAAAGAATTACTCCGAGACTTGGACGCTATCTTGGTAGGAGATCTGACGACCCTTGATCATGGAAAAGTCGAGGTCGACGCACGACTGTTGGGTATCGATGGACGCCTATTGGCTTCAGCTTTTGAACACGGGGAAGATGGCTGCCTGAGGAACATCGCGCGCAGGCTTGCATTCAAGCTTCAGGCCGAATTTCTTAGGCCCTACTCGGACAGTGTGGTTGTGACTGTCGATGATCCGGATTTGGTCCAGGTCGAATTCTTTCCAATTCTCAGCCGCAACCATCTTCCCGAGGAAGTCCCGCCGGCGGCAGCAATGTCGGCGATCGCGGTCTCGAGAGATCCCTTGGACACTCTAAGGGCGGCGAGCGATCACGTCACTGCTGGCATTGACAAGGCTGATGCGTGTCTGCCTGTTCAGGATCCTAGAAGTCGATGGAGGACACGGTCGGGCCAGCTTGAGCTGGAGAACTTGCTCAGAGGCTGGTATAGCGTCCGGATTAGCCGCGACGGCTATAGGCCAAGGGGCACCGATAGGCCGAAGAGCACCGATGGCACTCTATACGTTGAGCTGGAGGCAGATGACCCTCCGAGCCCGACCCCTTGCCTCTCTGGCCCACCAGGCGAAGAGAATTGCCCTGATTCCGTTGACCTGGAGGCAGACAACCCTTCAGGCCTGGTCTATTGCCGCACTGACGAAAGAGGCGAGGAGATTTGTAAACCTCCTGAACCCACAGGCAAGACGGCTCAGTATGAACTCACAGTCAAGACGGCTCAGTATGTTTGGGACTGTTTAAAAGAGGATCAATGTCTCGTGTTCGTTGGGGATCCACCTGCCTCTCAGGAGATGGCTAGCACTACTCCGGTGAAAGACGAGAAGACCATAGTGAAATTTGGAACGATGGGGAACGCTAAAAAAGGTTACTTCGAGGTGGCACTCCCCTATCATCTCGGTCGCTGCTTCAGTTACACCATCGAGAGTCTGAGGCTCGAGATTGATGAATGGGCTCGCGAGCGCTACGAAGCGCTTGGCTGTGAGGAAGTTGAACAATTGAGAGTGTTTGGAGAGCTTTCGCCGGAAGGGAGGTGGAATCGCGATCGAGGCATAGCGCCACAAATGCAGACCGCGCAACGTCTCATCCATACCGAGTGCGAGCAAGTCAAGACTAGCGTTGTCTACCATAACTATATGGGATCTCTGGATGGGGACACGGATGGGGACTCGGATCAGTCGTTGCCGGATGGGAAGACGCTGCCTGCTGGATACTATGAAGTCACTTTCTCGCACCCTGACTTCGAAGATGCTCGCATTGTGAGTCGCATCAACGATCTCGGGGAAGATTCCAACATAACTCATATCTCACTGGTCGAACCGGGAGTCAAGGCCCAGCCCAACGAGGAGGAGGCCGAAAACTCACCGTTCGAATCGGGAGTCGAGCCCAATCAGGAAGAGGCCAATGGAAATGGGGCCCAAATCACATCGCGGCAGACAGTCTATCTACAGCGTGCCCTCCATGGTCCATTCGGCCTCCGATTCTCTCATCCTACGGCGAAGCCGATCGTCCTCAAGCACGGAGGCTCGAGTCTCAAGATCAACGACAGGAATCCTGAGTGGAGGCACAGCGACAAGGCACCGAGTATCACGGTACGGGACAACAAGATCATTGCCGAAGCGACCATGGACAAGGTCGAGTTGCACCTAGCGTCGGAGAGTTACCGGTTGAAGACCAAAATTCCAGGCCTTGAGAATTGGTGCAAGAAGCTGAACCTTGAATCGAAATGCTACAACAAAGAGCCGCCCCCGTCCCCGTCCGCGGGTAGCCCCGGAAAAGACAAAGACAAATGCGAGGATCTTCTCCCGACCGATGGCAACGTGCTCTTCGATAAAAACGAGGAAGGCGACTCCCGGTGCGAATGGATCAAGACTGGCTTCTGGACGGCGGGCTTGGAGTTGGAAGACGTCGAGGATTTCGACCAATTTCACCTTCCGGATGAATGCCTACCCGGACTCTTTCCCGCGAAGAATAATTCAAATCCGGTTTCTGAAGCAGACATCGACATCGACCTGCTCAAGAGACGGTTGAAAGATGTCGATCTTCTGGTGCTTGGGCCGGCCGCTGTCGGTCATATCGGCCGGGTTGCCAAGCTGGGTGGAGTAATCAAGGAGTTTCTTGACAATGGGCACGCGGTTCTGGGCTATCTGACCGCACGTGGCTTCACTCTACCGCTGACGGAAGATCAGAAGGAAGTCGTGGCTCGCTCGGTTCGAAACTTTCGGGGAACACGGGAGATCGATTTCCGGCTTGACAACACAGCGAGTAAACGTAGAGGTGAGAGCTTTCGACTTGACTACCCGAGCGAGACCTGGTCCGACAGATATCGCCGGCCGCGCCTCAAGTTGGGACAAGACAAAGACGAGTGGGAGACTCTTGCGACGAGTAAGCGCTGTTGGCTTTGTCGTCGGAAGCCCAGGATTGCTTCGAGGCGTTGGCCGAACGAGTCCGGTGGATCTCTGACAGTTTGGGCTGACGACGTCCCTAATCTGGTGGATACCATAGTCGAAGAGGAGCAAGCCGCCGACTTGGAGACGCTACGATCGACGATCGAAAAACAAGTCGTGGACAAGGCGAAGTTTATGATGAAGTGCCGCCTCGGCACTCCTACCCAGAATGAATTGGAACAAGAGTGCCCTAAGGCTAGCCGCCAGCCGTCGTCTGCTCAAGAGTACTAGATCCAAAGCAAGCGGGTTTGAGCTTCGTCGGTTCATCGCGGCTTGCAAGATTTCATTTTTAATACTTCTGCTGCCTCGGTGCTCGACGGCGTCAGCGCTACCAAGGCAGCGAGCAGGCGAAGACGCGAAGAGCTGCTAGCGGCTGCCGACGCTTCTCGTTTCACACACGAACCCGCAGCCACCCGTGGGCATTGTCTACTAGCCAACGACCGGGTCGCTTTGCGCAATATTCATTAAGACCGGACGAATTCTTTCAACCAGTGTCCTCCTCGGTCCGGTCGCTCTTGGGAGGGCACATTAGCAGATGGAGGATTTCATGAAACTCTCAACTCTCTTCTCAATGGCAACAGTACTGGCGCTATTTCTAGTAGCGGAACCGGCTCTCTCTAAAGAAATACATCGCCAATGTGAAGCAAGATATGAAGTCGAGTACCCAGAATTTGGGAAACGAAGCTTTGGCGAGTTCGAGGCTGAAGGCGGATGCGGGAGATCTGATCCAAACAAGTGCCGAGAACGAGCAAAAGAGAGGGCTCACGCTTGCATGCTGAAACACTGGGAGAAGGGATTGGAGACCTCCCGTCCCCGCGAATGCACCAGTACCTACGATATCTCTGGATATGACCATAATTTGAAGAGCGAGTTAGATGAAGCGGCTTGCATGGTGGTTAGGAGGAAGGGGACATTCTCCTTCATAGTATATCGAGTGACGTCTGGTGATAAGAGCTGCGGACCCGGGAAAGGGAAAACGAAGCGACGGGTTTTGGAGAGAGGCTACGAGGTAAGTTGTCAAGACCGGACGAGTTTCGGGTGAACTTGTTCGAGCTGGCTAAGAACCTGCCGAAATTTCTCCTGTCAGAAAGCAGAAGCGCCGGCGGTGGCGGGCCGAGCAAGCGGAACGTCGGTAGATAGGAGCCGTCGGGAAGCCAGCCGATAGCCTTCAGATTGCCGCGACTTAGAGCTTCTGAGGCAATCTGGTACTGCGCCTGGAACTCGGCGAAGCGAGCCATGAAGGCCTCACGCTCGGCCTTGGGCGCGCCGTGAGATAGTGGCTTGGGTGATCGTCTGATCTCCGAGTGTGCGCTCGAGGTCGTAGACCTCCAGGTCGCCCGGCGCGAGAAGATCATCCGGGGCGCCGCCGCCCGGCCGATCAGTCGATGGCGAAAGGTTGGGGTAGGCGAAGGCCTCCGTAGCGATGGCAGTCACATCGTGACGATCTGCATCAGGGGGTGTCGACGGAGCGGTCGAAACGCAACTCGTAGACGAAACGCGGGGTCTTCGAATCGGCGGTGCCGTAAAGCTCGAAAACGTAGTCCCCCGCGGCTAAATTCGCGGTCGGCAGCAAGACGAAGATTTCGGCGGTGCCGGTCTGGCGGGCACGGTCGCTCCACCAGATTTCTGTCGATCCTTGACGGCGGATCTCCAGTCGATATTCGGGTTCGTTGCCGCCGACGCCGACGTCGAGGAAAAGGGCGACGTAGGGCACGTCCGCTTTCAAGGAAAGCGTTTGAATCGGCTCGCTGGTCATCTGACCGCGGATCTGGCCCCGAGGGCTCAGCCATTCAAAGGGCAGATCTGCCGACGGTTCTGTCGGCGTGGACTGGGAACGCACCGACGTCCAGCTGCCACGCCCGACCCAGCCTGTGACCAGGCCGAGACCCAAGGTCAGGATCAGCGAGGCGGCCAAAGCCAACGACCTGGTGAACCGTCGCACCGTTGGCGGCTCCTTCGCGACCGGGGCGGGCGATGCCGTGTCGCCCTGCTCGGCGCTGGCGAGAAGCTGATCACGGGCTTGGGTGAGCTCGGCGACCAGGTCTTGATATTCCAGTTCGGCTTCGGTGTCTCGATCGAGTTCGGTGCCAGTGACTTCTCCGGCATCGAGGGCGGCGAGCTGAGCACGGACGATGTCGAGGCTTCTCGGGTCCACCGAGCCGGCACGGGCGAGCGGCCGGACGGCAGCGGTCTCTAACCAGACGTCGAAACCACACCGTGCGGTCAAGGCTCCGTTCGCGTCCTCTTCGGGTAGGGCCACGTCGTGACTACCGCACATCGGGTCGATGTCTGCCGGCACCAGCCGCAGGTTGGCGACCCGGCTCGGCGAGTCCTCCGCCACCAGCCAGAAATCCGGTCGTTGATCGTCTGCCGTCATCATCAGCAGATCGCCGGCCCGCAAGGGGCGCGGAGTAGCTACTGCAGGCCAAGCCTGCTGACGGCTCAAGGCCTCAGCGGTCTGATGACGCAGGCTTTCTTGGCAACGTTGGGGTGTCATGACCTAATCCTCAGATATGGCCAGGCGATCGGACGGGATCGCATCCTGGCAGCCGCGGGTCAACCTGCCCAGCGTCGAGTAGAGACCAGGCAGGCTGTCGCGGGGAATCTTCAACAAACTGGCGACGCGTCGCCGGGAGACCGGCTTGCCATCCTCGCCTTCGGCGACCTGGTGCCGCAGAAAGGCCCACAATCGGCGGAGACGGTCGAGAGTCCCAGGTCGCTCGGTGAGACGCTCGATCTGCAGGCTGACGCATTGAGCCAGCCATTCAAAGGCCTGAAGTTGTTCGAATCGGGTATCAGGGAGCACCTGACGCTCCGGTTCACCCGCCTCGTCACCGGGATCGGTAGCCAGGTGGCCTTCCCCCTGCGCTCCGAGGGCGCTCCAGCGCCGGCGGGCATCGTCTTTGAACGGCTCCAGCACTCGAGCGAAGGCGAAGGTCTCGCCCACATCCCGCAGTCTCAACACGTGATCGGCCAGCCGCCCGATCAGTCGCTCGAGCTTCTTGCCACGGGCGGTCACCAGCTCTGGCAGCAGATCGTCGTTCCACGTCGCGACCCGTCGACTCAGCCCGCGCATCGGCTGGGCCCGGTGGGGATCCGTGCCCGCATCGAAGCCGAGCACCGTATCGTTGCGAATCCTGTCATCGCCTGCCAACACATGGAGCCGACCGTCATCACAGCATCGGCGGATCGCCGACTGCAGGATGCTGAAGATCCGAAAGCCGAGAGGGTCATGTTTTTTCTGCCGATCGTAAAGGTAATTATGGATCGAACGGAAAACCAGGCCGTCGATATTGGCTTTGATCCTGAGATGAGCTCGCAGGCTGCTCAGCCGTTTGAGGAAGACGAAGATGTAACAATCAGCGACCAGCTCTTCAATGGCTCCGGGCTCCTGCCAAGTGGCCGGTCCGAAGATGCCGAGGCAGCGTGGGCAGAGATACCACAAGCACCTGCGTTTGAGCTCCAGGACCAGGACACCACGCAAACGTTGCTGCAACTGAGCGAAGACTTTCGGAGCCGGAGCTCCTCCCGGTTCGAGGCCGCGCACATAGTCGGTGAAACTGAGCTCGGCGGGTTCAGACCTGGGTCTGCCGTCCACGCCGACCGGCATGGAAAGGATGCCGCTCGGTTCGCTCATTGAAGGCCTCCATGCCGGGCCGAGTCCGCCCGTGCTGAGACGCTTGGATGGGCGAACTTGAATGGCAAGATGCGTTGGGCGATGGGGGTGTCGTTTCTGAACAAGGCAGTCCCTCTTTCCTTGGCATCACGGGTGCCGGAAGTTGGCAGGCGACCTGCTTGAAGAGCTTCTAACTGGCGATTTTTTGGTTTGGCCGGAAGTCGTCCCCGACTTGCTTCTCCCAATCGAGCCTCACGGTGTCTCATTGCCAATCGCCATAGAGTTGGAATCCCGCCCAATAGAAGGGTGCCGAAGCGTCCTGCTCGGCACCGTCGCCGATCTTGATCGAGGCTTGGATGAGGGCGAGCTGAGCTCTGCGCAAGGCCTCGTCTTTTGAATTTCCGGAGCGCAGATGACGATAGAAGTGCTCGATCAACGCCGCAGTGGTCGGATCGGCGACGCTCCATAGAGTCGCCATCACGGAGCGTGCGCCGGCGTATTGGAAGGCCCGAGTGAGGCCGATCAGTCCTTCGCCTCCAGCGTACTTGCCGCGAGCGCTCTGGCACGCCGATAGCACGACCAGATCGGCGTCGAGTCGTACGCGCTCGAAGATCTCCCAGACTTGCAACAGCCCGTTGTCCCGGCCCTCCGGCAAGCCGTGGCGCATGGAGAGGACGATGGCGGAGTCGAGGGGCGTCTGTTCGTCCAACAGTCCGTGAGTCGCGAAATGCACAAAGCGGGTCGCGCGGTCGACCGACTTGGCCTGCTCTTCCGTCGCCTCGGACCCTAGGAAGATCTCCGATCCGTCGGGATAGAGCTCGGCGATGGCCTCGACCTCGCGGCGACTCCCCGGCAGCGGACCGAAGTTGAAGCGATCGGCCATCGCCCTTAGCCGTGGCTCGAAGCTCGTGGCGTCAGAAGCGATCTCGGCTTGCCCGAGTCCTCTCGGGACCCGGGGATCTCCGAAGGCGACCAGCGATGAGTCGGCGGACCGGCTCGCCGGCGTCTGGCGGAGCTGAGCGTAGACCGTGCCCGAGACCACGGTGTGAACCGGCACCTGTTCGATCAGGTAGCGCCAATCGCCGCCGACGCCTTCGGGCCGGTGGGCGAGTGCCGCGAACGGCAGGCGATGCAAAGGACCATCCGGCACGACCAGCAATCGTTCGCCGGTCTCGATGTTGTCCATCACCGGCGCCACGAGCAGGTCGAAGAGCTGGGCGCCCGCCCGCAGGACCGCGACGAATCCCCTGGAGCCAGGATTGCGCCGTTCTTGAATCAGAATACGCCAGCGATCGACGGCCTGTGCCAACTCAGTTTCGCCGATCTCGAGGGTTGCTACCCGCAGATCCTGGCCACGACGCACGACGAACAGACGCGTCGCTTCCTCGCCGACCATATAGGAGAGCAAGACGGTACCTGGGTCGAGGTTTTCACGGAGTTGACGGAAAGTGAGGGGCTGCGGGTATTGCAGGTCTGCAAGTCGTGGTGAGGCCTGGCGGATCCTGGCCTCGATCGACTGCCGTTCGCGACGCATCTGCTCCAGTTGTTCCAGTAGCTGCGCGGTCTCCTTGGGGGTACGAGTCGCGTCGATCGCCGACAACTCTTCTTGGGCACGGTCGTAGCGCACGGCCAACCGCCGGCGCTCGAGCCCGAGCGCCTCGGGAATGTCGGCCGTGAAAACGATGTCGCGTTCCGCGAGCATCGCCAGCAGGCTACGTGCACGGTAGCTCTCGAGCAGTTCCAGGGCTTCCTCGGCACGGCCGAGCTCGAGCAGCAAATCGACGGCGTCGCGATAGATGTGACCGTAGCGGGCTCTGAAATCACCACGCAGGTCATGGGTCCCTCCCAACTTGCCGATCTGAGCTTCCAGGGCTCGGACCGCCCGCTGGAAGTAGCTCATCGCTTCACTCAGCCGCTGGTCGCGCCGTGACAGCAGGCCGAGAGCGTGAAGAACCTCAGCACGCAGGACGGTCTGGGCCCCGGAGCTTTGGAGCAAAGCAAGAGCTTCGAGCAACAATGCCTCGGCGCTCTCGTGGGCGCCGCGCTTCTCCTCCGTGCTGGCCAGATTGGTCAGACTCACCACTTCCACGAGACCACCGGGCGCCAGCCGCCGGGCCAAGTCCAAGGCCTGCTGGTTGAACCGCTGGGCCACGTCGAGTTCGTCACTGAGCAAAGCGCCGTATCCTGCATTGATCAGACTCTTCGCCAGCAGCAGGCTATCCGGTAGGACGCGCTCATAGATCGCCACCGCTTCACGGCGTCGAGCGTGCGCGTCGTCGAGATCCCCAAGCGCATAGAGAGTGTTGCCCAGATTCGTGAGCACGGTGGCGACGGCGGCGCTGTCGGGCGCCAATTCACGGAATAGAGCGAGCGCGTGATCGTAGCGATCTCTCGACACCGCGAGATCGCCACGGAGCATCGCGATGCTGGCGATCTCGTTTAGGGCCCAGGCCATTTCGAGGCTCTTTGGGGCCTTCCGCTTCAAAATGGCCTCAGCACGTTCCATTCGAGCTGCTGCCACCGCCAAATCACCGCGGACCCGGGCGACGCTGGTCGCGATCCGCAGCCCGGTAGCCATGATGAGACTTTCCGGGGCCAGGCTTTCGCAAAGTGCCAACGCTGCGTCGGCATGTGCCTCAGCCGTCGAAAGATTCCCTCGAGATCGGGCGATGGAGGTCAGATTGAGCAGGACCTTGGCTTGATTCAAGCTTCCCGGAGCCAGCCTTTCGAACAATTCGAGAGCGCGATCGAAGAAGGCCTTGGCCTCATCCAGTTGGCCTCGTTTTAAGTGGGCCACCCCGAGACCGTTCAAGCTATTGGCGACGGACAGGCTGTCGGGCGCCGCCGCCTCCTGGATGCGCAATCCTTCCATCTTGCGCTCTTTGCTGAGTTCGATATCGCCCTGACTTTCGGCGACGATACCGAGGTACCTCCAGGTCGTGGCCACCGCCAAGCCATGAGGGGCCAGGCGTTGCTGAAGATCAAGGGCACGTTGGAGATGGCTCTCGGCGTCGGCCAGATTTCCTTGCAGCCGGGTCAGGTTGCCGAGATCGGCGAAGCACCGTGCCAGCTCGAGCTGGTCTGGGGCCGAACGCTGCAAGCCTTCGATCGCTTGGTTGTACAGGTTCAGTGCCTGCGCGAGATCACCTCGTTCCCTGGCGACATTCGCTAGGTGATTCAGACTCTCGGCCTCCCCGAGGCCGCCGGGCGACAGGCGCTGGTACAGATCGAGCGCCCGCTGATGATGGGTCTCCGCCGCGTCGAGGCGAGTCCGTGCCAGCGCGACTTCGCCAAGGTTGTTCAGCGTGCCCGCGATCACCAGGCTGTCCGAGCTCAGCCGTTCCTGCAACTCCAAAGCCTGGATATAGCGCTCCTCGGCGGCGTCCAAGTCACCCATCGCGAACGATAGCTGACCTAGGTTCTGTAGGCTGGCGGCGGTTGGCAGGCTGTTCGGCGCAAGACGTTGTCGCAGCTCGAGTGTCTGTCGCCAATGATCACGAGCTGTTGTCAAATCACCTTGGATCCACGCGATCCGCCCGAGGGAAGCGACGCTGGCGGCGAGACCGAGGCTGTCGCCCCAGGTCTCATTCCGAAGGCTAGCCGCTTGTTCGAACCTCTCGCGGGCGCCCTGCCACTCTCCAATGGCTCGGGAGGACTCCCCCGCGGCATCCAGGAGGATCGATCTCGCCCAGGGTTCAGTGGCCAGTTCCAGAGCCTCGCGAAATGCCTGCTGAGCTTCGGAATCATGGCGGGCTTTGGCCAGCGCCTTGCCGGCG
This sequence comes from Carybdea cf. marsupialis auct. non (Linnaeus, 1758), assembly GCA_010016065.2. NCBI lineage: Eukaryota > Metazoa > Cnidaria > Cubozoa > Carybdeida > Carybdeidae > Carybdea > Carybdea cf. marsupialis auct. non (Linnaeus, 1758). Next base: position 81,263 of record JAAAKL020000005.1, on the reverse strand, counting down.
CGTAACAACAGCCAGGCGCTCAGCGAGGGATCCTGCGAGCCGGTTGCCGCGGTGCGCCAAGTCGCGGCACCTGCGGCGACTTCTCCCGATTCGACCTGCCGGCGGCCACGGTCGTAGGCCGCTTGTAGCGTCGCCGGCAGGATCGGTCGCACCTCGACCGACCCATCCCCCGGCTCGACCGTCCACTCCATGGCCTGACCCTCGCGTTCGCCCACGAGACGCACCGGCCCACGGGGCGCCCACTCGATTTCCAACCAGGTCCAGTCGAAAGCTGATCCAAGGTCGCCCGCCTTTTCCGGACCCGCGGCGTCCGGCCGTTGCCAGGCGCTCCATCGATCGCCAGCCTGGATGCCGGCTCGCGCTAATGCCGAGTCGGCCGGTAGCTCTTCGACCACCACACCTCCGGCAGCGGCAACCGCAGGTGCCCATAGACCAAGCACGGTGAATGCCAGATGGGGCAGTGTGCGCCACAACGTGCGGCGAGCTCTGAAGGTGTTCGTCACAGGCTTCCTCCCTCCCTGTCGTACCCGACCTGTCTCTTTGGATAGACCCGAGTTTAGCAGTCCGTCAAGAAGTCCGTCACAGAGATTACGCCTACATTCCTGCGCCCAGATTTTCCCGGCTCTGACTCGGTTCCAACTTCACCAGACCCAAAAATCTTCGGCCAACCTAAAGAATGGGGAGTTAAAAGCTCCGCAAAGCAGGCGATCGAGGCTTAAAGGTTTTCGAGAGGTCGGGTCACCGACCCATATCGATCGGTGCTGGAGCCTGTGGTAGAGGAGACCGGGAGGCATGCACGACTCCGGGCTCTCCAGATCATCATCGTGCGACTAGGGAGACTCGAGTATGAGAACCCGTTCGATCGAACGTATCGTCCGTCCCGTCGTCCTGGGCGTTGCCGCCGCCCTGGCAAGCCTGACCGTCGCTCTGCAGATCGGGGCGGTGGTCGAGCCTCAGGACGGCCACCTGGCCGCCAAGGAGTTTGTACATCGAGATCTTGCTTTTGAAAGTGCCGCGACCCATTTGATCGCGACCAAGGCCGAGACCGCGGCATGGGCCAGCGACGCCCTGAATCGCATGGGCATCGGCGACATGGGCGCCCAGATCGACGTCCGCAGCGGACGCTTCGAGACCCTGCTGCCGTCGCATCTCCTGATCACCGCTGAAACCGCCCTTGGACAAGGCCGGGAGCAACAAGCGTCGGAAGCTCGTGTCGCTTTCACCGCTTTTCTCGAGACCTTTCGTGAGGAACTTCAAGTCGACACCGGAGAGCTAGGAACAGGCCGCGTGACGGTCCATGGTGACGGTTCCCTGATCCAGGTCTACTTGCCACGTGAGATCGGCGGCATCGAAGTTCGGGGCAGTTATGTCGGAGGTGTGATCAACCACGGCAAGCTGAACCTCTTCGGCATCCACCGCTGGGGCGACGTCGATATTTCTCTCGAGCCGACTCTTGCCGCTGGCGACGCGGCCACGGTTGCCGGCGCCCACCTGGCGCCTTACTCGGCGCAAGGCACCTGGCGGGAGGATCGCTTGCTGCTGCTGCCGACCAACCGGGGCGCAAGCTATGGTCACCGTCTGGCTTGGGCGATCCATCCGAAATTGGTCGATGAGCTCGCCAGCTTCGAGATTTTGGTCGATGCCCACACCGGTGAGCTGCTGTCCGTCCAAGACACCAACCACTATGCTGAAGCCAAAGGCGGTGTTTATCCGATCACCAACGACGGCGTCGCCCCGGATGGCGTCGAGCAGCCGGGCTGGCCGATGCCATTTATGCAAGTTGGCTCCCAGACCACCGACACCGGCGGCAACTACACCCTGACCGGCACTCAGACCGCTCGCCTCCGCGGCCCCTTCGTCGATATGGCCGACCAGTGCGGACCCGAAAGCCTGACTCAGTCCGGCGGCATCGACTGGGGCACCTCCGGGGGGGATGACTGCACGACCCCGGGCTTTGGCGGCGCCGGCAACACCCACGCGTCGCGCTCCGGCTTCTACGAGCTGAATCGCACCAAGGAGATGGCTCGCGGCTGGCTACCGTCCAACGGCTGGCTGCAGAACCGGCTGACTGCCAATATGAATATCAACAACACCTGTAACGCCTTCTGGAATGGCGTCACGGTGAACTTCTACCGCTCCGGTGGCGGCTGTTCCAATACTGGCGAAATCGCTGGCGTCTTCGTCCATGAATGGGGGCACGGTATGGACGCTAACGACACCGTGCCCGGGATTGCCAGCCCCTCCGGCGAAGGCATCGCCGACATTTACACCGCCCTCAGGCTCAATACCTCCTGCATCGGTCGCAACTTTCTGAGCACCCCCTGCTCCGGCTTCGGCGATCCTTGCCTGACCTGCACCGGCGTGCGCGACATCGACTATCAAAAGCGGCTGTCTGGCCAACCTCATGACTACAGCTGGTCGAACGCCAACTGTAGCAATATCGTTCACTGTACCGGCGCCGTCTATGCGGAAGCCGTCTGGTCGCTGTGGAAGCGCAACCTGCAGAGGGCGCCCTACAACTACGACAACAATACCGCGCACGAGATCGTCAATCGCCTGACCTTTCTCGGCGCCGGCAACGTCGGTACCTGGTTCTCCGGCGGCCCGCCCTTCGGCGGCTGCAGCTCTAGCGGCGGTTATCTGAATTATCTGGCGGTTGACGACGACGATGGCAACCTCGCCAACGGCACGCCCCATATGCAAGCGATCTTCGACGCTTTCAACGACCAGGAGATCGCCTGCCAGACGCCGTTCGTCCAGGACTCCGGTTGCGCTGGCGTGCCGACGACCGCGCCGAACGTCAACGCCAGCCCGAGCGATCAGCAAGTGGGTCTCACTTGGAATCCGGTGGCCGGAGCCACCAGCTATGAAGTCTTTCGGGCTGAAGGCATTTTCGGTTGCGATTTCGGCAAAGTACGGGTCGGCTCGACCGGCGGCACCTCGTTCACCGACTCCGGGCTTCAGAACGGGCGGGACTACTCCTATGTCGTGATCCCCAAGCGCGGCGCCAGTTGCTTCGGACCCGCCTCGGCGTGTGACACGGTCCAGCCCAGCGAATCCGGTGGGTGCTCGGTCAACGCCGACTGCGATGACGGCGCCTTCTGCAACGGCGCCGAGACCTGTAACGCTGGCACTTGCCAGCCCGGCACGGCTCCGGCCTGCGACGACGGCGACTTTTGCAACGGCACCGAGACCTGCAACGAAGCCACCGATAGCTGTGACTCGGGCAGCGATCCTTGCAACGGCGGCACCTGCGACGAAACCAACGATCAGTGTGTCGAATGCTCGACCAACGCCGACTGCAACGATGGCGCCTTCTGCAACGGCGTCGAGACGTGCAACGCTGGCACCTGCGTCGCTGGCAACCCGGTAGTGTGCAACGATGGCGCCTTCTGCAACGGCGTCGAGTCCTGCAACGAGGCCACCGATAGCTGCGTCCCAGGCGTGCCGGTCAATTGCAATGACGGCGTCAGTTGTACGGTCGATTCTTGCAACGAAAATAGCAACTCGTGCAACAACGTCGCCTTCGACTCCCTGTGCGACGACGGAACCTTCTGCAACGGTGCGGAAACCTGCGACCCGGTCAACGACTGCCAGGTCGGCACCCCGCCGTGCGCCAGTGATCAAACCTGTGACGAGGCCGGTGAGGTCTGCGAGGGGGGCAGCGACCCACGGCTTTGGATGTCGTTCCGCTCGGCTACCGCGGTTCCAGGCATCGGTGGCGTCGCGGACGAAGATATCGTCTCCTACAACGAGGTGACCGGTAACTGGGCGTTGGAGTTCGACGGCTCGGACGTCGGTCTCGCCAGCTGGGAGATCAGCGGCCTGGCGATCCTGCCGGACGGTGATTTGCTGCTCTCCTTTACCACTTCCGGCTTCGTGGGTGGAGTGTCGTTCGACGACAGCGACATCGTGCGCTTCACTCCGACCTCCCTGGGGCGGTTCACCTCAGGCACCTTCAGCCTCTACTTTGACGGCTCGGACGTCGCTTTGACCAGCAGTAGTGAAGACGTCGACGGGATCGCCCTGGCAGACGATGGCCGCTTGATCCTCTCTACCACTGGAAACTTCAGCGGGTTCGGTGCGACCGGTCTGGATGAGGATCTCTTCATCTTCACCGGCACCCTCGGCTCGAGTACCTCGGGCACGTTTGCCCTCTATTTCGACGGCTCGGACGTCGGTCTGCCCAGCAGTGGCGAGGACGTCGATGCGGCAACTTTCACCCGTGATGCGACGCTCTTGCTGTCGACGATCGGCAACTTCTCGGTACCGGGGCTTTTCGGCGCCGATGAGGACGTGGCCGAGTTCACCGGCAGCTTTGGTTCGAACACCTCGGGCAGCTATTCCATGCGCCTGGATCTCTCCACCCTGGGCATCAGCACCGGTGAGGACATCGGCTCCCTAGCACTCGCTAGCGGCGGCGGTGGTGGTGGCGGCGGCGACTGCTCTGTCGATGCCGACTGCAACGATGGCGCCTTCTGCAACGGCACGGAGACCTGCAACGCGGGCACCTGTGTCGCGGGCACGCCCGTGAGCTGCAACGACGGCGTCAGCTGCACGATCGATTCCTGCAACGAAGTCGTCGATTCGTGTACTCACCTGCCCCTCAACTCCCTATGCAACGACGGCGCCTTCTGCAACGGCACCGAGACCTGTGACCCGATCAATGACTGCCAGGTCGGGACCCCACCGTGTGGCAATGGTCAGGTCTGTGACGAATCCACCGACACCTGCGGTGGAGGTAGCCAGTCTGTCCTCTGGATGTCGTTCGAATCGGACACCACGGTTCCGGGCGTCGGGACGGTCAGGGATGAAGACATCGTGGCTTACGATGAGTTGACCGGCACTTGGACCCTGAAGTTCGATGGCTCGGACGTTGGTCTCGCCGGTCAAGAGATCAGCGGTCTGGCGGTCCTGCCCGGCGGCGATCTGCTGCTGTCTTTTTCCTCTTCCGGGACCGTCGGGGGAGTCGCTTTCGACGACAGCGACATTGTGCGCTTCACTCCGAACTTCCTGGGGCCGTTCACCTCGGGCACCTTCAGCTTCTACTTCGACGGCTCGGACGTGGGTCTGACCAGCAGCAGCGAAGACGTCGACGGCATCGCCTTGGCGGCGGACGGGCGGCTGATCCTATCCACCACCGGAAACTTCAGCGGTTTCGGAGCCTCAGGAGTCGACGAAGATCTCTTCATCTTCACCGGCAATCTTGGCTCGAACACTTCGGGCTCGTTCCGTCTCCACTTCGACGGCTCGGACGTCGGACTGGGCAACAGCGGCGAAAACGTCGATGCGGCGGCGTTCACCGGTGCGGGGACGCTGCTGTACTCAACGAACGATCGCTTCTCGGTGCCTGGACTCTCGGGAGCTGACGAGGACATCGTCGAATTCAGCGGTACCTTCGGCTCGGCGACCTCGGGGAGCCATTCGATGCGTCAAGATCTCACGCTTCGGGGCATCAGCTCGGGAGAGAACGTGCGTTCGCTGTTCATCGTCGAGTAGCCCACGGTTCGGCGATCACCGGGCGCCAGGCGGCGCCATCAGCCGCCCGAGTCTTCGGGCGGCTGGACCCTTTTCGCAAGCGGCGCATCATCGCCGGGGCGCCGCTCGAGGGTTTTATCTTGGGTCTCCGTAGAGCTGGAAGGCGGCCCAGAAACAAGGCGCCGAGACGTCGGTCTCGGCCATGGCCCCAAGGTTCGTTCCGTCGGAAGAGCGTCGCAGCAAAGTCAGCTGGGCCGAACGCAAGGCCGCGTCTTTGTCCAGACCTTGGTTCAGACCGCGGTAGAAGTGAAACATCAGCTCGCTGGTGGCCTGGTCGTCGACATTCCACAGGCTGGCCACCACGGAGCGGGCACCGGCATAGTGAAAGGCCCGGGTGAGACCGATCAAACCTTCGCCATCGACGTATTCACCGCCGGCTGTCTGACACGCGGTGAAAATAGTCTTCCGCCACCTCGAGGGGCCTGCTCGATCTCTAGCC